>CASCJZ010000365.1:0-136868 GCA_949152475.1 Terebella lapidaria
TATGCTATAACATGGGGTTAAAAAAATAACTCTCAGAAACGGCCCCATTTTATGTCACAATGTACTATGTCCCTAGACTAACTATTAGCCACAAACACTCGCTGAATAAATTAACTTAAAATTTACGATATGCCCATTATAAACTACGATGATCGCCTATGCTATAACATGGGGTTAAAAAAATAACTCTCAG
This sequence comes from Terebella lapidaria, assembly GCA_949152475.1. Classification (NCBI taxonomy): domain Eukaryota; kingdom Metazoa; phylum Annelida; class Polychaeta; order Terebellida; family Terebellidae; genus Terebella; species Terebella lapidaria. The sequence goes on from CASCJZ010000365.1 coordinate 194, forward strand.
AAACGGCCCCATTTTATGTCACAATGTACTATGTCCCTAGACTAACTATTAGCCACAAACACTCGCTGAATAAATTAACTTAAAATTTACGATATGCCCATTATAAACTACGATGATCGCCTATGCTATAACATGGGGTTAAAAAAATAACTCTCAGAAACGGCCCCATTTTATGTCACAATGTACTATGTCCCTAGACTAACTATTAGCCACAAACACTCGCTGAATAAATTAACTTAAAATTTACGATATGCCCATTATAAACTACGATGATCGCCTATGCTATAACATGGGGTTAAAAAAATAACTCTCAGAAACGGCCCCATTTTATGTCACAATGTACTATGTCCCTAGACTAACTATTAGCCACAAACACTCGCTGAATAAATTAACTTAAAATTTACGATATGCCCATTATAAACTACGATGATCGCCTATGCAATAACATGGGGTTAAAAAAATAACTCTCAGAAACGGCCCCATTTTATGTCACAATGTACTATGTCCCTAGACTAACTATTAGCCACAAACACTCGCTGAATAAATTAACTTAAAATTTACGATATGCCCATTATAAACTACGATGATCGCCTATGCTATAACATGGGGTTAAAAAAATAACTCTCAGAAACGGCCCCATTTTATGTCACAATGTACTATGTCCCTAGACTAACTATTAGCCACAAACACTCGCTGAATAAATTAACTTAAAATTTACGATATGCCCATTATAAACTACGATGATCGCCTATGCTATAACATGGGGTTAAAAAAATAACTCTCAGAAACGGCCCCATTTTATGTCACAATGTACTATGTCCCTAGACTAACTATTAGCCACAAACACTCGCTGAATAAATTAACTTAAAATTTACGATATGCCCATTATAAACTACGATGATCGCCTATGCTATAACATGGGGTTAAAAAAATAACTCTCAGAAACGGCCCCATTTTATGTCACAATGTACTATGTCCCTAGACTAACTATTAGCCACAAACACTCGCTGAATAAATTAACTTAAAATTTACGATATGCCCATTATAAACTACGATGATCGCCTATGCTATAACATGGGGTTAAAAAAATAACTCTCAGAAACGGCCCCATTTTATGTCACAATGTACTATGTCCCTAGACTAACTATTAGCCACAAACACTCGCTGAATAAATTAACTTAAAATTTACGATATGCCCATTATAAACTACGATGATCGCCTATGCTATAACATGGGGTTAAAAAAATAACTCTCAGAAACGGCCCCATTTTATGTCACAATGTACTATGTCCCTAGACTAACTATTAGCCACAAACACTCGCTGAATAAATTAACTTAAAATTTACGATATGCCCATTATAAACTACGATGATCGCCTATGCTATAACATGGGGTTAAAAAAATAACTCTCAGAAACGGCCCCATTTTATGTCACAATGTACTATGTCCCTAGACTAACTATTAGCCACAAACACTCGCTGAATAAATTAACTTAAAATTTACGATATGCCCATTATAAACTACGATGATCGCCTATGCTATAACATGGGGTTAAAAAAATAACTCTCAGAAACGGCCCCATTTTATGTCACAATGTACTATGTCCCTAGACTAACTATTAGCCACAAACACTCGCTGAATAAATTAACTTAAAATTTACGATATGCCCATTATAAACTACGATGATCGCCTATGCTATAACATGGGGTTAAAAAAATAACTCTCAGAAAACGGCCCCATTTTATGTCACAATGTACTATGTCCCTAGACTAACTATTAGCCACAAACACTCGCTGAATAAATTAACTTAAAATTTACGATATGCCCATTATAAACTACGATGATCGCCTATGCTATAACATGGGGTTAAAAAAATAACTCTCAGAAACGGCCCCATTTTATGTCACAATGTACTATGTCCCTAGACTAACTATTAGCCACAAACACTCGCTGAATAAATTAACTTAAAATTTACGATATGCCCATTATAAACTACGATGATCGCCTATGCTATAACATGGGGTTAAAAAAATAACTCTCAGAAACGGCCCCATTTTATGTCACAATGTACTATGTCCCTAGACTAACTATTAGCCACAAACACTCGCTGAATAAATTAACTTAAAATTTACGATATGCCCATTATAAACTACGATGATCGCCTATGCTATAACATGGGGTTAAAAAAATAACTCTCAGAAACGGCCCCATTTTATGTCACAATGTACTATGTCCCTAGACTAACTATTAGCCACAAACACTCGCTGAATAAATTAACTTAAAATTTACGATATGCCCATTATAAACTACGATGATCGCCTATGCTATAACATGGGTTAAAAAAATAACTCTCAGAAACGGCCCCATTTTATGTCACAATGTACTATGTCCCTAGACTAACTATTAGCCACAAACACTCGCTGAATAAATTAACTTAAAATTTACGATATGCCCATTATAAACTACGATGATCGCCTATGCTATAACATGGGGTTAAAAAAATAACTCTCAGAAACGGCCCCATTTTATGTCACAATGTACTATGTAGTAGTAGTAGTAATTTTATTCTGACACACAATAATCATATAAAAATGAACATTTACGATATAGAGTACATTTTGAGCGCTATTTACAATATTCGATTCTGTTATTTAGTCAGCTTATGAAATTTCAACATACGATTAATGGTGAGTCATGGTAAATGCTAAAGCTTTCGCTGTGCACTCCACTCATTAGAGTGAAGTGTAGCAAACACCAAAAATTCCAAGTTATTATGAACATGATTTCCATATAATTTCATAACTAAATTATTATGATAATATAACTTCCCTATACATATCATCCCTGTCCCCATACCGTTCCCTTCCCTTAACCCATACTGCTATTTTCATTTAATAATATTCTCAAAATGGCGTATGTACGTCTGGCACCAAAACAAGAACGAGGAATACTAGTACATTCAATTACTATATAGTGTGAATAAATATTGTTTCAATTTTCTTTTAAAAACTTGTTTTGAGCGACTTTCTTTAATATCGGTTGGTAACTGTTGCCATGAATCAGGACCCCTCACAAAAAAACTTTTACCGTATACATTGGTTTTGAAAGCAAGATGATGGGGATTATTTGATTGCCTTGTGTTATATGCATGAATTTCACTATTGCGGTCGTACATCGACTGGAGAGGGGGTGGAAGCAATTCCCTACTATATGCATACATAAACTGTAACAAATGATATGTAAATAGATCATATATCCTCAAAATTTTACTCTGCAGAAACAAAGCTAGTGTATGATCATTGTATCTAGCTTTATGAATGGCCCGGAGTGATTTTTTCTGTAATATATTGAGTTGATCGAAGTATCGTTTAGCAGCGGTACCCCATAATAATATCCCATACGTAAGATGAGGGTGGACCATGCAGTAATATATTGTGGTGAGTAAATTAATTGAAAATGATCGCTTTAATGAATTCAATATATATAGCCCCGTCGTTATCTTTTTCCTGCACATGCTGATATGAGGGCCCCATTCAAGATGTTTATCGACAATTATACCCAAAAATTTAGTTTCATTCACCGTGGAAATTACATCATTATTTAGGACTAATTGAAAGTTATATTGGCCGATATCGTGCCCTTTTCTGGAAAATAAAATGCTGTAAGTTTTACTCGTGTTTAATGATAGCTTGTTAGCTCTAAACCAGTCATTTAATGTTTGCAATTCGGTATTCATAGATAAGTACAATTGTTGAATATCCTTCGCGTGGCTAAATATTGTGGTGTCATCTGCAAATAGTATAGACTGTGAACTGTTTAAGTTTTGGGGCAGGTCATTAGAGTATAGTATAAATAATAAAGGCCCAAGTACTGAGCCTTGTGGGACCCCGCATTTCATTATGTGTGTGTTTGATTTATGATTATTTATTTGAACATACTGAAGCCTATCTTCTAAATAACTCTTGAACCACTCCAAGGCCACACCCCGTATACCATAATGTGCTAATTTCGCTAACAATATTTTGTGGTCAATAGTGTCAAAGGCCTTGGAGAGGTCCAAAAATACTGATAATACATATTCGTTGTTTTCAAATGCTTTCAATATATTGTAATTTAATTCTGTTACTGCATTAATAGTGCTGTGGTTGGGACGAAACCCATACTGACTATTATATAATATTTTACTACTAGACAAAAAATTGTACAACCTTTTATGCATTACTTTTTCAAGTAGTTTAGAAATACATGGTAGTAATGAAACTGGTCGATAATTTGAGAACAACTTTTTATCTTTGGATTTGTATAAAGGTATAATTTTAGCTAATTTCATTTTGGATGGAACTTTACCAGTTTCTAAGGACTTATTGATAATAACTGTTAATGGTTTGATTATAGAGTTTTTGATTTGTTTTAACAAAATTGAGGTTATACCGTCAAACCCAGAGCTTCGTTTATTTTTTAGTACAGTTATTAAATCTGATATTTCTTCTTCTGTTACGGGATACAAGTACATTGATTTATTGTTTGGATTATTCGACATATATTCAGTGAACGAGTTTTTACTTTTTGGTATTTGGTCAGCCAATAATTTTCCTACATCAGTAAAATATTTACAAAATTCGTTAGAAATTGTTTCGGCGTCAGATACATCACGTCCGTCAATATTGAATACATTAGATATTCCGTTACCAGTTTGTTTACGCCCCAGTAATTGATTCATAATGTCCCATGTTTTTCTCATGTCTCCTTTGTACTCATTTAATAAATCATTGTAGTAGGACTCTTTTAGTTGTTTTTTTAACTTATTATACATATTCCTCTGATTCAAGAATTTTTCATGGTCCTTGTTACACCTTGTTTTCAGATACTTTTTAAAAAGTTTGTCTCGTTTTCTCATGACTGATATCAGTTCAGGTGTAACCCATTTTTCACGAATAATGTATTTAGTGGGAATTTTTATTTCTTTTTCTGGGGCAAACATATCTACTGACTCCATCAGCACGTGCAGGAACGAATTATATGATTCATCAGTTGACATCTTATCTAGAAATGCCCATTGTATGCTATTGAGTCTATTTATTATTTTTACCACACTTTCATCGTCAAATGATCTACACTTAATTCGACTGATCATTAATTTTTCTCGACTCGCCAAGTGGTCTATGAAAACGAAGACAGGGAAATGATCAGAAATACTGGTCTGCAATATTCCTGGTAAGACATGACTTCGACTCCCTAATTTTATATATATATTATCTATTAATGTGGCAGAACTTTGTGTAATTCTAGTGGGCTTAGTGATCACCGGTTTATATCCTTTACCCATAAAAGTTTCAAAAAGCTTAGATGTGTTGCCATGTTCATTCAATTTTATAAAATCAAAATTTTGATCAGTGCCTATTATTTTATCACATGTGGCTTTTTCCAAAATTTCAAGAACTGCATCATATCGATCGATAGCTAATGCTTCACTAGTGTTAGGCACGCGGTAAATTTCTCCAATTATAGTTTTTCTAGCACATAAATTGACCTCGATGAAAACACTTTCAAATTCGTTCTCAACATGAACTGCTATATCGTTGCGTTCTATGAAGTGTATATCTTCATTGACATAAATTGCAACACCCCCTCTCTTTGTTCGTGTACGGTTTCTGGTGATGAGTTTATATCCGTCGAGTTCAAACAATTTGCTATTAGCTTGGGTCAAAAATGTCTCGCACAACAGAATAAAGTCAAGTTTCTTTTTCCCGATGGTCATTTCACTCAGTAACATTTTCAAATCGTCAAATTTACCTGGCAAGCTTTGTATATTCAAATGCAAAATGCGCATATCTCTATTCCCCAAATTGCTTATGTTTACTGTTTCTGTAGGTGAGTAATACTGACAATTGTCATCAAGTAAATTATCTTCGAATGTGCAACCCGCTGCGCTAGTGGTGGTATTCATCAGCGTTCGAAAATCGGAACCAGACGTCCATAAATGCTCTTGGCCAGTGCAACAAAAAACTTCCCCAGAAAATACTATAATACCAAGAAAAATTAATTAATATCATAATGATCGTGAACACTGTTGTTCAATATCACTCTGAGCGGAACAGAATGTCTGCAGGTATACTGGCCTGCTCCTTTGTTAAATGTGCATAATTACAATAGTGCATGAGTTGTATTAATCATTTACAATTGTGAAGTATGTCGATCGATATGTCATGTATACTCAGTCAGAAGCAATCATTAATATGTACATTATATCTTGAGACAAATCTGTGTAAGACGAAATATCTAACGGTATGACCCTTGAGTGATGTGCATAGTTACAACCGTGCTTGAGCTAAGTTTAATATTCGAAAGTGAGAATTGTTCCGAGTCGATTTGAATATATGTACTCACTCAGAAGTAAAAATAATAATGTACACTTTAACTGTGTGACATCAAATGCACAAGAAATAGACAATTAGTTGACAAGGAAGTTGTCATACTTAGTCGGACAATGGGAGACATATGCCATACTGGAGACGTCAAGTATACAAAATGCAGTCGATAATCACGGATTACATCTGAGAAATAATCAGTCAACGTAAGTGCAGGTGTACCGATCTGGGCCTTTGTTTTTGTTGAAATAGACAATATTATGGGCCATTCAATAATATTAATAGTGATACAAATTTACTCGAAAGATCCTGAGTTGTACACCAACAAATTTCAGTCATATAATAACAATTGTATTAGAGAAATATATTCCTTCCTATAATTTGACTCCAAACTCTCAGTCACACTAAGACAAACAGGTTGTTTCAAAAACATACATAAATTCTAGACATGTGGTAGCAATGCTATGCAGTGGAAAATAAAACTGTGGTATGCTGCATACATATATTTTATGCATACTAGTTGTACTAGTTGTACATGAACTGAAAGAGCCAATGAGAACTAAGTAAGCCAATGAGAACTGAGTAAACAAATGAGAACTGTTTTTGGGTTTGATGAATACATATATACTACTCATTCAAAATTGCTGTCCGGTAGTTCCTACTCGTACATTGTATTTCAAGTCAAGTCTGAGTACAACATGATGTCTAACGGTATACATCTTTGTGATATATGCATATTTACAACTGTGCTTGAGCTGAGTGAAACATTGAAACAAGTCAATATGGTTTGAGATGATTTGATCAGTACATATGCACTCACTCAAAAGTAAACATAACTGTACCTAAAATTCAATGAAATACACATGTATGAAACAGATAATAGGTTCTTTGAAAAAAAAAAGTTGTTATATTTAATCGGATAACTGGAGATATATACTACACTGGATGCATGGAGTATACAAAATACCGTGCATCATCACGGCGTGTATCTGAGAAATAAGTCTTGATCTGATCAGTACATATGCACTCACTCAGAAGTAAACAAAAACATTGCTTTTGTTGACATACATTTTTTCATGGACATTCAATATTATTTTAGTGATACTCGTTTGTTTGAGAGAATCTGAACTGTACATCTACAAGTCCCAATTACGCCATAGTTATTGTATTCGGAAATTTTTATTTCTATACCATTTTTATACTTTGACACAGAGTTCATCATATTCAGTCAATCAGGCTATTTCAACATCATACATTAAATTCCAGACATGGAAACAATACTATACAGTGGCAATTATAACTGTGTTATATATATATGTATACTGAGTCATATATACATTACAGGCATAATAGTTCTCAATCAACATATCATAGAAATATAATTGACCAAACTCTAGTCAATTATGTACATTTGCCATCAATAGACATATGTGTGACAGGGGTATCAGATGTTCATCATGTGAGAATATTGTATCAGTATACACAAAATGTAACATCCAAGATAAATTTTACTGACTATAAAACATTAATGTACTGTAATATGGTAATAATCCAATATTCTACTACATTTGACATCATGCTAAATGCTATGTTAACATTACATATCATAGCCAAGCCATGTATTGGAAATCTCACACACATGTATTGGAAATCCCACAATATGTAATAAAGTTTAAATTGTTTTATACCAGTCAATGAATAGGTCCCCTGTAGTTGAATTTAGGGAGACAAATATGTACTTCATGAATATATGATATGTATATATGTACACACCTTTCCAATTTCTTTACTACAGCTAGATTTCCAACAAATTGTAGACATCAGATAACTGAATAATACTTCCACATATTCAAGGAATATGTACACATGCTTATAAATTTGATAATGAATGTATGATTATATTCAGTGATCAGCTTCAACATATGTTTAGTTCTACACTGAAAAATACTGACTAAATAATACTTCCACATATTCAAGGAATATGTACACATGCTTATAAATTTGATAATGAATGTATGATTATATTCAGTGATCAGCTTCAACATATGTTTAGTTCTACACTGAAAGATACTGACTAAATAATACTTCCACATATTCAAGGAATATGTATACATGCTTATAAATTTGATAATGAATGTATGATTATATTCAGTGATCAGCTTCAACATATGTGTAGCTCTACATTCAATAATACTGACTGAATAATACTTCCACAGCTCATGAATTTGATAATAAATGTAAGATTGTATTTAGTGATCAGCTTCAACATATATTTAGCTCTACAAAACATATATGTAGAAGTAACTCAGTACTGACATACATGGACAATGTGGATCTATGCACAGACCCTATGTACAATATAGTTCCTTTTGAGGAATGTATCTTTCATGTACTTGATTTTTGCCATTAGCTAGTTCTGATTGATTCTGTTATGGAGTCATCTGAGGAATTAGTCATCAGTTGGTATCCTCATACATGTCAAACATGGAGTGTGCAACTTTGCATACTGTGATTGAATGTTCAAACCTCCTTTTGCCAATGTGTTTGAAGTCAGAGTGACAGTTTCTGGTCACAACATACATCATGTTATTTATGTTGTTGTCTCTCATGTATTTCAACACATGCAAACCAATACCAAAATCACCATCTGAGGTGAAGTTATCATGGTCATTATATCTGAAGGCATACATTAGGTGGTTAGCTGCAGCAACTACTGGGTCACTTTGTAGTGAACTCAGAACTTTGGCTACATCTTTGCTAGATTTTACTGGTGCTACATAACCACAGAAGGTGCTGCCCCCATCAGTAACCGGTTCACCTTTCACACAAGTGATTGGAGCCTTGTCAACTGGTGGACAGAATGATGGTTCCTGGTATTTTGTTACTAGTTCACCTTTGAGATACATCTTATCACCTTTGAGTGTAGCTTTGTTATTTTTCTCTTTTTTATAGCCCAGGTATGTTGGCAATACATAGTCTTTGCGTTCTCTTTGTTTTGCTGTTAACTGTTGAGTCATGAAGTAGCTTGTTCCCTTCAACTGAGCACAGCAGTTGAGTACACGTTCGCGTTCTTTTGCAATGGGGAGTTTGACCAACATCGCTCTGGATCTGTTAGAAGTACGGGTTCCCACTCTGTGAGCCACTGGGATATATATGTCGTCACGTATTCCCAGGACGTTTTTGAAGAATGCTTTTGTTATGGCTGGGCCGTCTTCTGCATCGACTTCTCTGTAGTCAGCATTCTGTGGATCGAACGTGATTATCACATTTTCCTTCATTGAGTGGGCCTTCAAGTCGTCAAGTTCGTCCCGCGTGGTTTTCAGGACCTTTTCGTTTTTTTCTATCTTGGCTGTTAGCAATCGAACTTGATCGTGCAAAGTGTCTAACTTTTCAGTGACGTCACACTCACTTTTATCGTTCTGCTCGAGGGTTGACACACGGTCTTCCAGGTCGTCAACACGCTCGTTCAGCCCTGCAGTGTCGGCTTTTATAGAAACCAGCATATCCCATAGACCCTGTGGTACCCCTTCGGGAATATCCAGTATTTTTTGCTTTCTTGGAGGCATATTGTTTCGTTAATATATGTAATCCACTCAAATGTATCACTTACAGTGCTTGGTTCACCAGTATATGCCGTTTAACTCTATATTTTTCTAATTTATCTGGAGAGTGAATTTGTGCATCTAGCTAGGCCGCCATTTTACCGGAAGTGTCCCTAGACTAACTATTAGCCACAAACACTCGCTGAATAAATTAACTTAAAATTTACGATATGCCCATTATAAACTACGATGATCGCCTATGCTATAACATGGGGTTAAAAAAATAACTCTCAGAAACGGCCCCATTTTATGTCACAATGTACTATGTCCCTAGACTAACTATTAGCCACAAACACTCGCTGAATAAATTAACTTAAAATTTACGATATGCCCATTATAAACTACGATGATCGCCTATGCTATAACATGGGGTTAAAAAAATAACTCTCAGAAACGGCCCCATTTTATGTCACAATGTACTATGTCCCTAGACTAACTATTAGCCACAAACACTCGCTGAATAAATTAACTTAAAATTTACGATATGCCCATTATAAACTACGATGATCGCCTATGCTATAACATGGGGTTAAAAAAATAACTCTCAGAAACGGCCCCATTTTATGTCACAATGTACTATGTCCCTAGACTAACTATTAGCCACAAACACTCGCTGAATAAATTAACTTAAAATTTACGATATGCCCATTATAAACTACGATGATCGCCTATGCTATAACATGGGGTTAAAAAATAACTCTCAGAAACGGCCCCATTTTATGTCACAATGTACTATGTCCCTAGACTAACTATTAGCCACAAACACTCGCTGAATAAATTAACTTAAAATTTACGATATGCCCATTATAAACTACGATGATCGCCTATGCTATAACATGGGGTTAAAAAAATAACTCTCAGAAACGGCCCCATTTTATGTCACAATGTACTATGTCCCTAGACTAACTATTAGCCACAAACACTCGCTGAATAAATTAACTTAAAATTTACGATATGCCCATTATAAACTACGATGATCGCCTATGCTATAACATGGGGTTAAAAAAATAACTCTCAGAAACGGCCCCATTTTATGTCACAATGTACTATGTCCCTAGACTAACTATTAGCCACAAACACTCGCTGAATAAATTAACTTAAAATTTACGATATGCCCATTATAAACTACGATGATCGCCTATGCTATAACATGGGGTTAAAAAAATAACTCTCAGAAACGGCCCCATTTTATGTCACAATGTACTATGTCCCTAGACTAACTATTAGCCACAAACACTCGCTGAATAAATTAACTTAAAATTTACGATATGCCCATTATAAACTACGATGATCGCCTATGCTATAACATGGGGTTAAAAAAATAACTCTCAGAAACGGCCCCATTTTATGTCACAATGTACTATGTCCCTAGACTAACTATTAGCCACAAACACTCGCTGAATAAATTAACTTAAAATTTACGATATGCCCATTATAAACTACGATGATCGCCTATGCTATAACATGGGGTTAAAAAAATAACTCTCAGAAACGGCCCCATTTTATGTCACAATGTACTATGTCCCTAGACTAACTATTAGCCACAAACACTCGCTGAATAAATTAACTTAAAATTTACGATATGCCCATTATAAACTACGATGATCGCCTATGCTATAACATGGGGTTAAAAAAATAACTCTCAGAAACGGCCCCATTTTATGTCACAATGTACTATGTCCCTAGACTAACTATTAGCCACAAACACTCGCTGAATAAATTAACTTAAAATTTACGATATGCCCATTATAAACTACGATGATCGCCTATGCTATAACATGGGGTTAAAAAAATAACTCTCAGAAACGGCCCCATTTTATGTCACAATGTACTATGTCCCTAGACTAACTATTAGCCACAAACACTCGCTGAATAAATTAACTTAAAATTTACGATATGCCCATTATAAACTACGATGATCGCCTATGCTATAACATGGGGTTAAAAAAATAACTCTCAGAAACGGCCCCATTTTATGTCACAATGTACTATGTCCCTAGACTAACTATTAGCCACAAACACTCGCTGAATAAATTAACTTAAAATTTACGATATGCCCATTATAAACTACGATGATCGCCTATGCTATAACATGGGGTTAAAAAAATAACTCTCAGAAACGGCCCCATTTTATGTCACAATGTACTATGTCCCTAGACTAACTATTAGCCACAAACACTCGCTGAATAAATTAACTTAAAATTTACGATATGCCCATTATAAACTACGATGATCGCCTATGCTATAACATGGGGTTAAAAAAATAACTCTCAGAAACGGCCCCATTTTATGTCACAATGTACTATGTCCCTAGACTAACTATTAGCCACAAACACTCGCTGAATAAATTAACTTAAAATTTACGATATGCCCATTATAAACTACGATGATCGCCTATGCTATAACATGGGGTTAAAAAAATAACTCTCAGAAACGGCCCCATTTTATGTCACAATGTACTATGTCCCTAGACTAACTATTAGCCACAAACACTCGCTGAATAAATTAACTTAAAAAAAATTTACGATATGCCCATTATAAACTACGATGATCGCCTATGCTATAACATGGGTTAAAAAATAACTCTCAGAAACGGCCCCATTTTATGTCACAATGTACTATGTCCCTAGACTAACTATTAGCCACAAACACTCGCTGAATAAATTAACTTAAAATTTACGATATGCCCATTATAAACTACGATGATCGCCTATGCTATAACATGGGGTTAAAAAAATAACTCTCAGAAACGGCCCCATTTTATGTCACAATGTACTATGTCCCTAGACTAACTATTAGCCACAAACACTCGCTGAATAAATTAACTTAAAATTTACGATATGCCCATTATAAACTACGATGATCGCCTATGCTATAACATGGGGTTAAAAAAATAACTCTCAGAAACGGCCCCATTTTATGTCACAATGTACTATGTCCCTAGACTAACTATTAGCCACAAACACTCGCTGAATAAATTAACTTAAAATTTACGATATGCCCATTATAAACTACGATGATCGCCTATGCGATAACATGGGGTTAAAAAAATAACTCTCAGAAACGGCCCCATTTTATGTCACAATGTACTATGTCCCTAGACTAACTATTAGCCACAAACGCTCGCTGAATAAATTAACTTAAAATTTACGATATGCCCATTATAAACTACGATGATCGCCTATGCTATAACATGGGGTTAAAAAAATAACTCTCAGCAACGGCCCCATTTTATGTCACAATGTACTATGTCCCTAGACTAACTATTAGCCACAAACACTCGCTGAATAAATTAACTTAAAATTTACGATATGCCCATTATAAACTACGATGATCGCCTATGCTATAACATGGGGTTAAAAAAATAACTCTCAGAAACGGCCCCATTTTATGTCACAATGTACTATGTCCCTAGACTAACTATTAGCCACAAACACTCGCTGAATAAATTAACTTAAAATTTACGATATGCCCATTATAAACTACGATGATCGCCTATGCTATAACATGGGGTTAAAAAAATAACTCTCAGAAACGGCCCCATTTTATGTCACAATGTACTATGTCCCTAGACTAACTATTAGCCACAAACACTCGCTGAATAAATTAACTTAAAATTTACGATATGCCCATTATAAACTACGATGATCGCCTATGCTATAACATGGGGTTAAAAAAATAACTCTCAGAAACGGCCCCATTTTATGTCACAATGTACTATGTCCCTAGACTAACTATTAGCCACAAACACTCGCTGAATAAATTAACTTAAAATTTACGATATGCCCATTATAAACTACGATGATCGCCTATGCTATAACATGGGGTTAAAAAAATAACTCTCAGAAACGGCCCCATTTTATGTCACAATGTACTATGTCCCTAGACTAACTATTAGCCACAAACACTCGCTGAATAAATTAACTTAAAATTTACGATATGCCCATTATAAACTACGATGATCGCCTATGCTATAACATGGGGTTAAAAAAATAACTCTCAGAAACGGCCCCATTTTATGTCACAATGTACTATGTCCCTAGACTAACTATTAGCCACAAACACTCGCTGAATAAATTAACTTAAAATTTACGATATGCCCATTATAAACTACGATGATCGCCTATGCTATAACATGGGGTTAAAAAAATAACTCTCAGAAACGGCCCCATTTTATGTCACAATGTACTATGTCCCTAGACTAACTATTAGCCACAAACACTCGCTGAATAAATTAACTTAAAATTTACGATATGCCCATTATAAACTACGATGATCGCCTATGCTATAACATGGGGTTAAAAAAATAACTCTCAGAAACGGCCCCATTTTATGTCACAATGTACTATGTCCCTAGACTAACTATTAGCCACAAACACTCGCTGAATAAATTAACTTAAAATTTACGATATGCCCATTATAAACTACGATGATCGCCTATGCTATAACATGGGGTTAAAAAAATAACTCTCAGAAACGGCCCCATTTTATGTCACAATGTACTATGTCCCTAGACTAACTATTAGCCACAAACACTCGCTGAATAAATTAACTTAAAATTTACGATATGCCCATTATAAACTACGATGATCGCCTATGCTATAACATGGGGTTAAAAAAATAACTCTCAGAAACGGCCCCATTTTATGTCACAATGTACTATGTCCCTAGACTAACTATTAGCCACAAACACTCGCTGAATAAATTAACTTAAAATTTACGATATGCCCATTATAAACTACGATGATCGCCTATGCTATAACATGGGGTTAAAAAAATAACTCTCAGAAACGGCCCCATTTTATGTCACAATGTACTATGTCCCTAGACTAACTATTAGCCACAAACACTCGCTGAATAAATTAACTTAAAATTTACGATATGCCCATTATAAACTACGATGATCGCCTATGCTATAACATGGGGTTAAAAAAATAACTCTCAGAAACGGCCCCATTTTATGTCACAATGTACTATGTCCCTAGACTAACTATTAGCCACAAACACTCGCTGAATAAATTAACTTAAAATTTACGATATGCCCATTATAAACTACGATGATCGCCTATGCTATAACATGGGGTTAAAAAAATAACTCTCAGAAACGGCCCCATTTTATGTCACAATGTACTATGTCCCTAGACTAACTATTAGCCACAAACACTCGCTGAATAAATTAACTTAAAATTTACGATATGCCCATTATAAACTACGATGATCGCCTATGCTATAACATGGGGTTAAAAAAATAACTCTCAGAAACGGCCCCATTTTATGTCACAATGTACTATGTCCCTAGACTAACTATTAGCCACAAACACTCGCTGAATAAATTAACTTAAAATTTACGATATGCCCATTATAAACTACGATGATCGCCTATGCTATAACATGGGGTTAAAAAAATAACTCTCAGAAACGGCCCCATTTTATGTCACAATGTACTATGTCCCTAGACTAACTATTAGCCACAAACACTCGCTGAATAAATTAACTTAAAATTTACGATATGCCCATTATAAACTACGATGATCGCCTATGCTATAACATGGGGTTAAAAAAATAACTCTCAGAAACGGCCCCATTTTATGTCACAATGTACTATGTCCCTAGACTAACTATTAGCCACAAACACTCGCTGAATAAATTAACTTAAAATTTACGATATGCCCATTATAAACTACGATGATCGCCTATGCTATAACATGGGGTTAAAAAAATAACTCTCAGAAACGGCCCCATTTTATGTCACAATGTACTATGTCCCTAGACTAACTATTAGCCACAAACACTCGCTGAATAAATTAACTTAAAATTTACGATATGCCCATTATAAACTACGATGATCGCCTATGCTATAACATGGGGTTAAAAAAATAACTCTCAGAAACGGCCCCATTTTATGTCACAATGTACTATGTCCCTAGACTAACTATTAGCCACAAACACTCGCTGAATAAATTAACTTAAAATTTACGATATGCCCATTATAAACTACGATGATCGCCTATGCTATAACATGGGGTTAAAAAAATAACTCTCAGAAACGGCCCCATTTTATGTCACAATGTACTATGTCCCTAGACTAACTATTAGCCACAAACACTCGCTGAATAAATTAACTTAAAATTTACGATATGCCCATTATAAACTACGATGATCGCCTATGCTATAACATGGGGTTAAAAAAATAACTCTCAGAAACGGCCCCATTTTATGTCACAATGTACTATGTCCCTAGACTAACTATTAGCCACAAACACTCGCTGAATAAATTAACTTAAAATTTACGATATGCCCATTATAAACTACGATGATCGCCTATGCTATAACATGGGGTTAAAAAAATAACTCTCAGAAACGGCCCCATTTTATGTCACAATGTACTATGTCCCTAGACTAACTATTAGCCACAAACACTCGCTGAATAAATTAACTTAAAATTTACGATATGCCCATTATAAACTACGATGATCGCCTATGCTATAACATGGGGTTAAAAAAATAACTCTCAGAAACGGCCCCATTTTATGTCACAATGTACTATGTCCCTAGACTAACTATTAGCCACAAACACTCGCTGAATAAATTAACTTAAAATTTACGATATGCCCATTATAAACTACGATGATCGCCTATGCTATAACATGGGGTTAAAAAAATAACTCTCAGAAACGGCCCCATTTTATGTCACAATGTACTATGTCCCTAGACTAACTATTAGCCACAAACACTCGCTGAATAAATTAACTTAAAATTTACGATATGCCCATTATAAACTACGATGATCGCCTATGCTATAACATGGGGTTAAAAAAATAACTCTCAGAAACGGCCCCATTTTATGTCACAATGTACTATGTCCCTAGACTAACTATTAGCCACAAACACTCGCTGAATAAATTAACTTAAAATTTACGATATGCCCATTATAAACTACGATGATCGCCTATGCTATAAC
Organism: Terebella lapidaria; assembly: GCA_949152475.1. Taxonomy (NCBI): domain Eukaryota; kingdom Metazoa; phylum Annelida; class Polychaeta; order Terebellida; family Terebellidae; genus Terebella; species Terebella lapidaria. The sequence continues at coordinate 17,125 of CASCJZ010000365.1, forward strand.
ATGGGGTTAAAAAAATAACTCTCAGAAACGGCCCCATTTTATGTCACAATGTACTATGTCCCTAGACTAACTATTAGCCACAAACACTCGCTGAATAAATTAACTTAAAATTTACGATATGCCCATTATAAACTACGATGATCGCCTATGCTATAACATGGGGTTAAAAAAATAACTCTCAGAAACGGCCCCATTTTATGTCACAATGTACTATGTCCCTAGACTAACTATTAGCCACAAACACTCGCTGAATAAATTAACTTAAAATTTACGATATGCCCATTATAAACTACGATGATCGCCTATGCTATAACATGGGGTTAAAAAAATAACTCTCAGAAACGGCCCCATTTTATGTCACAATGTACTATGTCCCTAGACTAACTATTAGCCACAAACACTCGCTGAATAAATTAACTTAAAATTTACGATATGCCCATTATAAACTACGATGATCGCCTATGCTATAACATGGGGTTAAAAAAATAACTCTCAGAAACGGCCCCATTTTATGTCACAATGTACTATGTCCCTAGACTAACTATTAGCCACAAACACTCGCTGAATAAATTAACTTAAAATTTACGATATGCCCATTATAAACTACGATGATCGCCTATGCTATAACATGGGGTTAAAAAAATAACTCTCAGAAACGGCCCCATTTTATGTCACAATGTACTATGTCCCTAGACTAACTATTAGCCACAAACACTCGCTGAATAAATTAACTTAAAATTTACGATATGCCCATTATAAACTACGATGATCGCCTATGCTATAACATGGGGTTAAAAAAATAACTCTCAGAAACGGCCCCATTTTATGTCACAATGTACTATGTCCCTAGACTAACTATTAGCCACAAACACTCGCTGAATAAATTAACTTAAAATTTACGATATGCCCATTATAAACTACGATGATCGCCTATGCTATAACATGGGGTTAAAAAAATAACTCTCAGAAACGGCCCCATTTTATGTCACAATGTACTATGTCCCTAGACTAACTATTAGCCACAAACACTCGCTGAATAAATTAACTTAAAATTTACGATATGCCCATTATAAACTACGATGATCGCCTATGCTATAACATGGGGTTAAAAAAATAACTCTCAGAAACGGCCCCATTTTATGTCACAATGTACTATGTCCCTAGACTAACTATTAGCCACAAACACTCGCTGAATAAATTAACTTAAAATTTACGATATGCCCATTATAAACTACGATGATCGCCTATGCTATAACATGGGGTTAAAAAAATAACTCTCAGAAACGGCCCCATTTTATGTCACAATGTACTATGTCCCTAGACTAACTATTAGCCACAAACACTCGCTGAATAAATTAACTTAAAATTTACGATATGCCCATTATAAACTACGATGATCGCCTATGCTATAACATGGGGTTAAAAAAATAACTCTCAGAAACGGCCCCATTTTATGTCACAATGTACTATGTCCCTAGACTAACTATTAGCCACAAACACTCGCTGAATAAATTAACTTAAAATTTACGATATGCCCATTATAAACTACGATGATCGCCTATGCTATAACATGGGGTTAAAAAAATAACTCTCAGAAACGGCCCCATTTTATGTCACAATGTACTATGTCCCTAGACTAACTATTAGCCACAAACACTCGCTGAATAAATTAACTTAAAATTTACGATATGCCCATTATAAACTACGATGATCGCCTATGCTATAACATGGGGTTAAAAAAATAACTCTCAGAAACGGCCCCATTTTATGTCACAATGTACTATGTCCCTAGACTAACTATTAGCCACAAACACTCGCTGAATAAATTAACTTAAAATTTACGATATGCCCATTATAAACTACGATGATCGCCTATGCTATAACATGGGGTTAAAAAAATAACTCTCAGAAACGGCCCCATTTTATGTCACAATGTACTATGTCCCTAGACTAACTATTAGCCACAAACACTCGCTGAATAAATTAACTTAAAATTTACGATATGCCCATTATAAACTACGATGATCGCCTATGCTATAACATGGGGTTAAAAAAATAACTCTCAGAAACGGCCCCATTTTATGTCACAATGTACTATGTCCCTAGACTAACTATTAGCCACAAACACTCGCTGAATAAATTAACTTAAAATTTACGATATGCCCATTATAAACTACGATGATCGCCTATGCTATAACATGGGGTTAAAAAAATAACTCTCAGAAACGGCCCCATTTTATGTCACAATGTACTATGTCCCTAGACTAACTATTAGCCACAAACACTCGCTGAATAAATTAACTTAAAATTTACGATATGCCCATTATAAACTACGATGATCGCCTATGCTATAACATGGGGTTAAAAAAATAACTCTCAGAAACGGCCCCATTTTATGTCACAATGTACTATGTCCCTAGACTAACTATTAGCCACAAACACTCGCTGAATAAATTAACTTAAAATTTACGATATGCCCATTATAAACTACGATGATCGCCTATGCTATAACATGGGGTTAAAAAAATAACTCTCAGAAACGGCCCCATTTTATGTCACAATGTACTATGTCCCTAGACTAACTATTAGCCACAAACACTCGCTGAATAAATTAACTTAAAATTTACGATATGCCCATTATAAACTACGATGATCGCCTATGCTATAACATGGGGTTAAAAAAATAACTCTCAGAAACGGCCCCATTTTATGTCACAATGTACTATGTCCCTAGACTAACTATTAGCCACAAACACTCGCTGAATAAATTAACTTAAAATTTACGATATGCCCATTATAAACTACGATGATCGCCTATGCTATAACATGGGGTTAAAAAAATAACTCTCAGAAACGGCCCCATTTTATGTCACAATGTACTATGTCCCTAGACTAACTATTAGCCACAAACACTCGCTGAATAAATTAACTTAAAATTTACGATATGCCCATTATAAACTACGATGATCGCCTATGCTATAACATGGGGTTAAAAAAATAACTCTCAGAAACGGCCCCATTTTATGTCACAATGTACTATGTCCCTAGACTAACTATTAGCCACAAACACTCGCTGAATAAATTAACTTAAAATTTACGATATGCCCATTATAAACTACGATGATCGCCTATGCTATAACATGGGGTTAAAAAAATAACTCTCAGAAACGGCCCCATTTTATGTCACAATGTACTATGTCCCTAGACTAACTATTAGCCACAAACACTCGCTGAATAAATTAACTTAAAATTTACGATATGCCCATTATAAACTACGATGATCGCCTATGCTATAACATGGGGTTAAAAAAATAACTCTCAGAAACGGCCCCATTTTATGTCACAATGTACTATGTCCCTAGACTAACTATTAGCCACAAACACTCGCTGAATAAATTAACTTAAAATTTACGATATGCCCATTATAAACTACGATGATCGCCTATGCTATAACATGGGGTTAAAAAAATAACTCTCAGAAACGGCCCCATTTTATGTCACAATGTACTATGTCCCTAGACTAACTATTAGCCACAAACACTCGCTGAATAAATTAACTTAAAATTTACGATATGCCCATTATAAACTACGATGATCGCCTATGCTATAACATGGGGTTAAAAAAATAACTCTCAGAAACGGCCCCATTTTATGTCACAATGTACTATGTCCCTAGACTAACTATTAGCCACAAACACTCGCTGAATAAATTAACTTAAAATTTACGATATGCCCATTATAAACTACGATGATCGCCTATGCTATAACATGGGGTTAAAAAAATAACTCTCAGAAACGGCCCCATTTTATGTCACAATGTACTATGTCCCTAGACTAACTATTAGCCACAAACACTCGCTGAATAAATTAACTTAAAATTTACGATATGCCCATTATAAACTACGATGATCGCCTATGCTATAACATGGGGTTAAAAAAATAACTCTCAGAAACGGCCCCATTTTATGTCACAATGTACTATGTCCCTAGACTAACTATTAGCCACAAACACTCGCTGAATAAATTAACTTAAAATTTACGATATGCCCATTATAAACTACGATGATCGCCTATGCTATAACATGGGGTTAAAAAAATAACTCTCAGAAACGGCCCCATTTTATGTCACAATGTACTATGTCCCTAGACTAACTATTAGCCACAAACACTCGCTGAATAAATTAACTTAAAATTTACGATATGCCCATTATAAACTACGATGATCGCCTATGCTATAACATGGGGTTAAAAAAATAACTCTCAGAAACGGCCCCATTTTATGTCACAATGTACTATGTCCCTAGACTAACTATTAGCCACAAACACTCGCTGAATAAATTAACTTAAAATTTACGATATGCCCATTATAAACTACGATGATCGCCTATGCTATAACATGGGGTTAAAAAAATAACTCTCAGAAACGGCCCCATTTTATGTCACAATGTACTATGTCCCTAGACTAACTATTAGCCACAAACACTCGCTGAATAAATTAACTTAAAATTTACGATATGCCCATTATAAACTACGATGATCGCCTATGCTATAACATGGGGTTAAAAAAATAACTCTCAGAAACGGCCCCATTTTATGTCACAATGTACTATGTCCCTAGACTAACTATTAGCCACAAACACTCGCTGAATAAATTAACTTAAAATTTACGATATGCCCATTATAAACTACGATGATCGCCTATGCTATAACATGGGGTTAAAAAAATAACTCTCAGAAACGGCCCCATTTTATGTCACAATGTACTATGTCCCTAGACTAACTATTAGCCACAAACACTCGCTGAATAAATTAACTTAAAATTTACGATATGCCCATTATAAACTACGATGATCGCCTATGCTATAACATGGGGTTAAAAAAATAACTCTCAGAAACGGCCCCATTTTATGTCACAATGTACTATGTCCCTAGACTAACTATTAGCCACAAACACTCGCTGAATAAATTAACTTAAAATTTACGATATGCCCATTATAAACTACGATGATCGCCTATGCTATAACATGGGGTTAAAAAAATAACTCTCAGAAACGGCCCCATTTTATGTCACAATGTACTATGTCCCTAGACTAACTATTAGCCACAAACACTCGCTGAATAAATTAACTTAAAATTTACGATATGCCCATTATAAACTACGATGATCGCCTATGCTATAACATGGGGTTAAAAAAATAACTCTTTTTATGTCACAATGTACTATGTCCCTAGACTAACTATTAGCCACAAACACTCGCTGAATAAATTAACTTAAAATTTACGATATGCCCATTATAAACTACGATGATCGCCTATGCTATAACATGGGGTTAAAAAAATAACTCTCAGAAACGGCCCCATTTTATGTCACAATGTACTATGTCCCTAGACTAACTATTAGCCACAAACACTCGCTGAATAAATTAACTTAAAATTTACGATATGCCCATTATAAACTACGATGATCGCCTATGCTATAACATGGGGTTAAAAAAATAACTCTCAGAAACGGCCCCATTTTATGTCACAATGTACTATGTCCCTAGACTAACTATTAGCCACAAACACTCGCTGAATAAATTAACTTAATTTAAGTTAATTTATTCAGCGAGTGTTTGTGGCTAATAGTTAAGTCCTAGGGACATAGTACATTGTGACATAAAATGGGGCCGTTTCTGAGAGTTATTTTTTTAACCCCATGTTATAGCATAGGCGATCATCGTAGTTTATAATGGGCATATCGTAAATTTTAAGTTAATTTATTCAGCGAGTGTTTGTGGCTAATAGTTAGTCTAGGACATAGTACATTGAGACATAAAATGGGGCCGTTTCTGAGAGTTATTTTTTTAACCCCATGTTATAGCATAAGGCGATCATCGTAGTTTATAATGGGCATATCGTAAATTTTAAGTTAATTTATTCAGCGAGTGTTTGTGGCTAATAGTTAGTCTAGGGACATAGTACATTGTGACATAAAAAAGTTATTTTTTTAACCCCATGTTATAGCATAGGCGATCATCGTAGTTTATAATGGGCATATCGTAAAATTTTAAGTTAATTTATTCAGCGAGTGTTTGTGGCTAATAGTTAGTCTAGGGACATAGTACATTGTGACATAAAATGGGGCCGTTTCTGAGAGTTATTTTTTTTAACCCCATGTTATAGCATAGGCGATCATCGTAGTTTATAATGGGCATATCGTAAATTTTAAGTTAATTTATTCAGCGAGTGTTTGTGGCTAATAGTTAGTCTAGGGACATAGTACATTGAGACATAAAATGGGGCCGTTTCTGAGAGTTATTTTTTTAACCCCATGTTATAGCATAGGCGATCATCGTAGTTTATAATGGGCATATCGTAAATTTTAAGTTAATTTATTCAGCGAGTGTTTGTGGCTAATAGTTAGTCTAGGGACATAGTACATTGTGACATAAAAAAGTTATTTTTTTAACCCCATGTTATAGCATAGGCGATCATCGTAGTTTATAATGGGCATATCGTAAATTTTAAGTTAATTTATTCAGCGAGTGTTTGTGGCTAATAGTTAGTCTAGGGACATAGTACATTGTGACATAAAATGGGGCCGTTTCTGAGAGTTATTTTTTTAACCCCATGTTATAGCATAGGCGATCATCGTAGTTTATAATGGGCATATCGTAAATTTTAAGTTAATTTATTCAGCGAGTGTTTGTGGCTAATAGTTAGTCTAGGGACATAGTACATTGTGACATAAAATGGGGCCGTTTCTGAGAGTTATTTTTTTAACCCCATGTTATAGCATAGGCGATCATCGTAGTTTATAATGGGCATATCGTAAATTTTAAGTTAATTTATTCAGCGAGTGTTTGTGGCTAATAGTTAGTCTAGGGACATAGTACATTGTGACATAAAATGGGGCCGTTTCTGAGAGTTATTTTTTTAACCCCATGTTATAGCATAGGCGATCATCGTAGTTTATAATGGGCATATCGTAAATTTTAAGTTAATTTATTCAGCGAGTGTTTGTGGCTAATAGTTAGTCTAGGGACATAGTACATTGTGACATAAAATGGGGCCGTTTCTGAGAGTTATTTTTTTAACCCCATGTTATAGCATAGGCGATCATCGTAGTTTATAATGGGCATATCGTAAATTTTAAGTTAATTTATTCAGAGAGTGTTTGTGGCTAATAGTTAGTCTAGGGACATAGTACATTGTGACATAAAATGGGGCCGTTTCTGAGAGTTATTTTTTTAACCCCATGTTATAGCATAGGCGATCATCGTAGTTTATAATGGGCATATCGTAAATTTTAAGTTAATTTATTCAGCGAGTGTTTGTGGCTAATAGTTAGTCTAGGGACATAGTACATTGTGACATAAAATGGGGCCGTTTCTGAGAGTTATTTTTTTAACCCCATGTTATAGCATAGGCGATCATCGTAGTTTATAATGGGCATATCGTAAATTTTAAGTTAATTTATTCAGCGAGTGTTTGTGGCTAATAGTTAGTCTAGGGACATAGTACATTGTGACATAAAATGGGGCCGTTTCTGAGAGTTATTTTTTTAACCCCATGTTATAGCATAGGCGATCATCGTAGTTTATAATGGGCATATCGTAAATTTTAAGTTAATTTATTCAGCGAGTGTTTGTGGCTAATAGTTAGTCTAGGGACATAGTACATTGTGACATAAAATGGGGCCGTTTCTGAGAGTTATTTTTTTAACCCCATGTTATAGCATAGGCGATCATCGTAGTTTATAATGGGCATATCGTAAATTTTAAGTTAATTTATTCAGCGAGTGTTTGTGGCTAATAGTTAGTCTAGGGACATAGTACATTGTGACATAAAATGGGGCCGTTTCTGAGAGTTATTTTTTTAACCCCATGTTATAGCATAGGCGATCATCGTAGTTTATAATGGGCATATCGTAAATTTTAAGTTAATTTATTCAGCGAGTGTTTGTGGCTAATAGTTAGTCTAGGGACATAGTACATTGTGACATAAAATGGGGCCGTTTCTGAGAGTTATTTTTTTAACCCCATGTTATAGCATAGGCGATCATCGTAGTTTATAATGGGCATATCGTAAATTTTAAGTTAATTTATTCAGCGAGTGTTTGTGGCTAATAGTTAGTCTAGGGACATAGTACATTGTGACATAAAATGGGGCCGTTTCTGAGAGTTATTTTTTTAACCCCATGTTATAGCATAGGCGATCATCGTAGTTTATAATGGGCATATCGTAAATTTTAAGTTAATTTATTCAGCGAGTGTTTGTGGCTAATAGTTAGTCTAGGGACATAGTACATTGTGACATAAAATGGGGCCGTTTCTGAGAGTTATTTTTTTAACCCCATGTTATAGCATAGGCGATCATCGTAGTTTATAATGGGCATATCGTAAATTTTAAGTTAATTTATTCAGCGAGTGTTTGTGGCTAATAGTTAGTCTAGGGACATAGTACATTGTGACATAAAATGGGGCCGTTTCTGAGAGTTATTTTTTTAACCCCATGTTATAGCATAGGCGATCATCGTAGTTTATAATGGGCATATCGTAAATTTTAAGTTAATTTATTCAGCGAGTGTTTGTGGCTAATAGTTAGTCTAGGGACATAGTACATTGTGACATAAAATGGGGCCGTTTCTGAGAGTTATTTTTTTAACCCCATGTTATAGCATAGGCGATCATCGTAGTTTATAATGGGCATATCGTAAATTTTAAGTTAATTTATTCAGCGAGTGTTTGTGGCTAATAGTTAGTCTAGGGACATAGTACATTGTGACATAAAATGGGGCCGTTTCTGAGAGTTATTTTTTTAACCCCATGTTATAGCATAGGCGATCATCGTAGTTTATAATGGGCATATCGTAAATTTTAAGTTAATTTATTCAGCGAGTGTTTGTGGCTAATAGTTAGTCTAGGGACATAGTACATTGTGACATAAAATGGGGCCGTTTCTGAGAGTTATTTTTTTAACCCCATGTTATAGCATAGGCGATCATCGTAGTTTATAATGGGCATATCGTAAATTTTAAGTTAATTTATTCAGCGAGTGTTTGTGGCTAATAGTTAGTCTAGGGACATAGTACATTGTGACATAAAATGGGGCCGTTTCTGAGAGTTATTTTTTTAACCCCATGTTATAGCATAGGCGATCATCGTAGTTTATAATGGGCATATCGTAAATTTTAAGTTAATTTATTCAGCGAGTGTTTGTGGCTAATAGTTAGTCTAGGGACATAGTACATTGTGACATAAAATGGGGCCGTTTCTGAGAGTTATTTTTTTAACCCCATGTTATAGCATAGGCGATCATCGTAGTTTATAATGGGCATATCGTAAATTTTAAGTTAATTTATTCAGCGAGTGTTTGTGGCTAATAGTTAGTCTAGGGACATAGTACATTGTGACATAAAATGGGGCCGTTTCTGAGAGTTATTTTTTTAACCCCATGTTATAGCATAGGCGATCATCGTAGTTTATAATGGGCATATCGTAAATTTTAAGTTAATTTATTCAGCGAGTGTTTGTGGCTAATAGTTAGTCTAGGGACATAGTACATTGTGACATAAAATGGGGCCGTTTCTGAGAGTTATTTTTTTAACCCCATGTTATAGCATAGGCGATCATCGTAGTTTATAATGGGCATATCGTAAATTTTAAGTTAATTTATTCAGCGAGTGTTTGTGGCTAATAGTTAGTCTAGGGACATAGTACATTGTGACATAAAATGGGGCCGTTTCTGAGAGTTATTTTTTTAACCCCATGTTATAGCATAGGCGATCATCGTAGTTTATAATGGGCATATCGTAAATTTTAAGTTAATTTATTCAGCGAGTGTTTGTGGCTAATAGTTAGTCTAGGGACATAGTACATTGTGACATAAAATGGGGCCGTTTCTGAGAGTTATTTTTTTAACCCCATGTTATAGCATAGGCGATCATCGTAGTTTATAATGGGCATATCGTAAATTTTAAGTTAATTTATTCAGCGAGTGTTTGTGGCTAATAGTTAGTCTAGGGACATAGTACATTGTGACATAAAATGGGGCCGTTTCTGAGAGTTATTTTTTTAACCCCATGTTATAGCATAGGCGATCATCGTAGTTTATAATGGGCATATCGTAAATTTTAAGTTAATTTATTCAGCGAGTGTTTGTGGCTAATAGTTAGTCTAGGGACATAGTACATTGTGACATAAAATGGGGCCGTTTCTGAGAGTTATTTTTTTAACCCCATGTTATAGCATAGGCGATCATCGTAGTTTATAATGGGCATATCGTAAATTTTAAGTTAATTTATTCAGCGAGTGTTTGTGGCTAATAGTTAGTCTAGGGACATAGTACATTGTGACATAAAATGGGGCCGTTTCTGAGAGTTATTTTTTTAACCCCATGTTATAGCATAGGCGATCATCGTAGTTTATAATGGGCATATCGTAAATTTTAAGTTAATTTATTCAGCGAGTGTTTGTGGCTAATAGTTAGTCTAGGGACATAGTACATTGTGACATAAAATGGGGCCGTTTCTGAGAGTTATTTTTTTAACCCCATGTTATAGCATAGGCGATCATCGTAGTTTATAATGGGCATATCGTAAATTTTAAGTTAATTTATTCAGCGAGTGTTTGTGGCTAATAGTTAGTCTAGGGACATAGTACATTGTGACATAAAATGGGGCCGTTTCTGAGAGTTATTTTTTTAACCCCATGTTATAGCATAGGCGATCATCGTAGTTTATAATGGGCATATCGTAAATTTTAAGTTAATTTATTCAGCGAGTGTTTGTGGCTAATAGTTAGTCTAGGGACATAGTACATTGTGACATAAAATGGGGCCGTTTCTGAGAGTTATTTTTTTAACCCCATGTTATAGCATAGGCGATCATCGTAGTTTATAATGGGCATATCGTAAATTTTAAGTTAATTTATTCAGCGAGTGTTTGTGGCTAATAGTTAGTCTAGGGACATAGTACATTGTGACATAAAATGGGGCCGTTTCTGAGAGTTATTTTTTTAACCCCATGTTATAGCATAGGCGATCATCGTAGTTTATAATGGGCATATCGTAAATTTTAAGTTAATTTATTCAGCGAGTGTTTGTGGCTAATAGTTAGTCTAGGGACATAGTACATTGTGACATAAAATGGGGCCGTTTCTGAGAGTTATTTTTTTAACCCCATGTTATAGCATAGGCGATCATCGTAGTTTATAATGGGCATATCGTAAATTTTAAGTTAATTTATTCAGCGAGTGTTTGTGGCTAATAGTTAGTCTAGGGACATAGTACATTGTGACATAAAATGGGGCCGTTTCTGAGAGTTATTTTTTTAACCCCATGTTATAGCATAGGCGATCATCGTAGTTTATAATGGGCATATCGTAAATTTTAAGTTAATTTATTCAGCGAGTGTTTGTGGCTAATAGTTAGTCTAGGGACATAGTACATTGTGACATAAAATGGGGCCGTTTCTGAGAGTTATTTTTTTAACCCCATGTTATAGCATAGGCGATCATCGTAGTTTATAATGGGCATATCGTAAATTTTAAGTTAATTTATTCAGCGAGTGTTTGTGGCTAATAGTTAGTCTAGGGACATAGTACATTGTGACATAAAATGGGGCCGTTTCTGAGAGTTATTTTTTTAACCCCATGTTATAGCATAGGCGATCATCGTAGTTTATAATGGGCATATCGTAAATTTTAAGTTAATTTATTCAGCGAGTGTTTGTGGCTAATAGTTAGTCTAGGGACATAGTACATTGTGACATAAAATGGGGCCGTTTCTGAGAGTTATTTTTTTAACCCCATGTTATAGCATAGGCGATCATCGTAGTTTATAATGGGCATATCGTAAATTTTAAGTTAATTTATTCAGCGAGTGTTTGTGGCTAATAGTTAGTCTAGGGACATAGTACATTGTGACATAAAATGGGGCCGTTTCTGAGAGTTATTTTTTTAACCCCATGTTATAGCATAGGCGATCATCGTAGTTTATAATGGGCATATCGTAAATTTTAAGTTAATTTATTCAGCGAGTGTTTGTGGCTAATAGTTAGTCTAGGGACATAGTACATTGTGACATAAAATGGGGCCGTTTCTGAGAGTTATTTTTTTAACCCCATGTTATAGCATAGGCGATCATCGTAGTTTATAATGGGCATATCGTAAATTTTAAGTTAATTTATTCAGCGAGTGTTTGTGGCTAATAGTTAGTCTAGGGACATAGTACATTGTGACATAAAATGGGGCCGTTTCTGAGAGTTATTTTTTTAACCCCATGTTATAGCATAGGCGATCATCGTAGTTTATAATGGGCATATCGTAAATTTTAAGTTAATTTATTCAGCGAGTGTTTGTGGCTAATAGTTAGTCTAGGGACATAGTACATTGTGACATAAAATGGGGCCGTTTCTGAGAGTTATTTTTTTAACCCCATGTTATAGCATAGGCGATCATCGTAGTTTATAATGGGCATATCGTAAATTTTAAGTTAATTTATTCAGCGAGTGTTTGTGGCTAATAGTTAGTCTAGGGACATAGTACATTGTGACATAAAATGGGGCCGTTTCTGAGAGTTATTTTTTTAACCCCATGTTATAGCATAGGCGATCATCGTAGTTTATAATGGGCATATCGTAAATTTTAAGTTAATTTATTCAGCGAGTGTTTGTGGCTAATAGTTAGTCTAGGGACATAGTACATTGTGACATAAAATGGGGCCGTTTCTGAGAGTTATTTTTTTAACCCCATGTTATAGCATAGGCGATCATCGTAGTTTATAATGGGCATATCGTAAATTTTAAGTTAATTTATTCAGCGAGTGTTTGTGGCTAATAGTTAGTCTAGGGACATAGTACATTGTGACATAAAATGGGGCCGTTTCTGAGAGTTATTTTTTTAACCCCATGTTATAGCATAGGCGATCATCGTAGTTTATAATGGGCATATCGTAAATTTTAAGTTAATTTATTCAGCGAGTGTTTGTGGCTAATAGTTAGTCTAGGGACATAGTACATTGTGACATAAAATGGGGCCGTTTCTGAGAGTTATTTTTTTAACCCCATGTTATAGCATAGGCGATCATCGTAGTTTATAATGGGCATATCGTAAATTTTAAGTTAATTTATTCAGCGAGTGTTTGTGGCTAATAGTTAGTCTAGGGACATAGTACATTGTGACATAAAATGGGGCCGTTTCTGAGAGTTATTTTTTTAACCCCATGTTATAGCATAGGCGATCATCGTAGTTTATAATGGGCATATCGTAAATTTTAAGTTAATTTATTCAGCGAGTGTTTGTGGCTAATAGTTAGTCTAGGGACATAGTACATTGTGACATAAAATGGGGCCGTTTCTGAGAGTTATTTTTTTAACCCCATGTTATAGCATAGGCGATCATCGTAGATTATAATGGGCATATCGTAAATTTTAAGTTAATTTATTCAGCGAGTGTTTGTGGCTAATAGTTAGTCTAGGGACATAGTACATTGTGACATAAAATGGGGCCGTTTCTGAGAGTTATTTTTTTAACCCCATGTTATAGCATAGGCGATCATCGTAGTTTATAATGGGCATATCGTAAATTTTAAGTTAATTTATTCAGCGAGTGTTTGTGGCTAATAGTTAGTCTAGGGACATAGTACATTGTGACATAAAATGGGGCCGTTTCTGAGAGTTATTTTTTTAACCCCATGTTATAGCATAGGCGATCATCGTAGTTTATAATGGGCATATCGTAAATTTTAAGTTAATTTATTCAGCGAGTGTTTGTGGCTAATAGTTAGTCTAGGGACATAGTACATTGTGACATAAAATGGGGCCGTTTCTGAGAGTTATTTTTTTAACCCCATGTTATAGTATAGGCGATCATCGTAGTTTATAATGGGCATATCGTAAATTTTAAGTTAATTTATTCAGCGAGTGTTTGTGGCTAATAGTTAGTCTAGGGACATAGTACATTGTGACATAAAATGGGGCCGTTTCTGAGAGTTATTTTTTTAACCCCATGTTATAGCATAGGCGATCATCGTAGTTTATAATGGGCATATCGTAAATTTTAAGTTAATTTATTCAGCGAGTGTTTGTGGCTAATAGTTAGTCTAGGGACATAGTACATTGTGACATAAAATGGGGCCGTTTCTGAGAGTTATTTTTTTAACCCCATGTTATAGCATAGGCGATCATCGTAGTTTATAATGGGCATATCGTAAATTTTAAGTTAATTTATTCAGCGAGTGTTTGTGGCTAATAGTTAGTCTAGGGACATAGTACATTGTGACATAAAATGGGGCCGTTTCTGAGAGTTATTTTTTTAACCCCATGTTATAGCATAGGCGATCATCGTAGTTTATAATGGGCATATCGTAAATTTTAAGTTAATTTATTCAGCGAGTGTTTGTGGCTAATAGTTAGTCTAGGGACATAGTACATTGTGACATAAAATGGGGCCGTTTCTGAGAGTTATTTTTTTAACCCCATGTTATAGCATAGGCGATCATCGTAGTTATAATGGGCATATCGTAAATTTTAAGTTAATTTATTCAGCGAGTGTTTGTGGCTAATAGTTAGTCTAGGGACATAGTACATTGTGACATAAAATGGGGCCGTTTCTGAGAGTTATTTTTTTAACCCCATGTTATAGCATAGGCGATCATCGTAGTTTATAATGGGCATATCGTAAATTTTAAGTTAATTTATTCAGCGAGTGTTTGTGGCTAATAGTTAGTCTAGGGACATAGTACATTGTGACATAAAATGGGGCCGTTTCTGAGAGTTATTTTTTTAACCCCATGTTATAGCATAGGCGATCATCGTAGTTTATAATGGGCATATCGTAAATTTTAAGTTAATTTATTCAGCGAGTGTTTGTGGCTAATAGTTAGTCTAGGGACATAGTACATTGTGACATAAAATGGGGCCGTTTCTGAGAGTTATTTTTTTAACCCCATGTTATAGCATAGGCGATCATCGTAGTTTATAATGGGCATATCGTAAATTTTAAGTTAATTTATTCAGCGAGTGTTTGTGGCTAATAGTTAGTCTAGGGACATAGTACATTGTGACATAAAATGGGGCCGTTTCTGAGAGTTATTTTTTTAACCCCATGTTATAGCATAGGCGATCATCGTAGTTTATAATGGGCATATCGTAAATTTTAAGTTAATTTATTCAGCGAGTGTTTGTGGCTAATAGTTAGTCTAGGGACATAGTACATTGTGACATAAAATGGGGCCGTTTCTGAGAGTTATTTTTTTAACCCCATGTTATAGCATAGGCGATCATCGTAGTTTATAATGGGCATATCGTAAATTTTAAGTTAATTTATTCAGCGAGTGTTTGTGGCTAATAGTTAGTCTAGGGACATAGTACATTGTGACATAAAATGGGGCCGTTTCTGAGAGTTATTTTTTTAACCCCATGTTATAGCATAGGCGATCATCGTAGTTTATAATGGGCATATCGTAAATTTTAAGTTAATTTATTCAGCGAGTGTTTGTGGCTAATAGTTAGTCTAGGGACATAGTACATTGTGACATAAAATGGGGCCGTTTCTGAGAGTTATTTTTTTAACCCCATGTTATAGCATAGGCGATCATCGTAGTTTATAATGGGCATATCGTAAATTTTAAGTTAATTTATTCAGCGAGTGTTTGTGGCTAATAGTTAGTCTAGGGACATAGTACATTGTGACATAAAATGGGGCCGTTTCTGAGAGTTATTTTTTTAACCCCATGTTATAGCATAGGCGATCATCGTAGTTTATAATGGGCATATCGTAAATTTTAAGTTAATTTATTCAGCGAGTGTTTGTGGCTAATAGTTAGTCTAGGGACATAGTACATTGTGACATAAAATGGGGCCGTTTCTGAGAGTTATTTTTTTAACCCCATGTTATAGCATAGGCGATCATCGTAGTTTATAATGGGCATATCGTAAATTTTAAGTTAATTTATTCAGCGAGTGTTTGTGGCTAATAGTTAGTCTAGGGACATAGTACATTGTGACATAAAATGGGGCCGTTTCTGAGAGTTATTTTTTTAACCCCATGTTATAGCATAGGCGATCATCGTAGTTTATAATGGGCATATCGTAAATTTTAAGTTAATTTATTCAGCGAGTGTTTGTGGCTAATAGTTAGTCTAGGGACATAGTACATTGTGACATAAAATGGGGCCGTTTCTGAGAGTTATTTTTTTAACCCCATGTTATAGCATAGGCGATCATCGTAGTTTATAATGGGCATATCGTAAATTTTAAGTTAATTTATTCAGCGAGTGTTTGTGGCTAATAGTTAGTCTAGGGACATAGTACATTGTGACATAAAATGGGGCCGTTTCTGAGAGTTATTTTTTTAACCCCATGTTATAGCATAGGCGATCATCGTAGTTTATAATGGGCATATCGTAAATTTTAAGTTAATTTATTCAGCGAGTGTTTGTGGCTAATAGTTAGTCTAGGGACATAGTACATTGTGACATAAAATGGGGCCGTTTCTGAGAGTTATTTTTTTAACCCCATGTTATAGCATAGGCGATCATCGTAGTTTATAATGGGCATATCGTAAATTTTAAGTTAATTTATTCAGCGAGTGTTTGTGGCTAATAGTTAGTCTAGGGACATAGTACATTGTGACATAAAATGGGGCCGTTTCTGAGAGTTATTTTTTTAACCCCATGTTATAGCATAGGCGATCATCGTAGTTTATAATGGGCATATCGTAAATTTTAAGTTAATTTATTCAGCGAGTGTTTGTGGCTAATAGTTAGTCTAGGGACATAGTACATTGTGACATAAAATGGGGCCGTTTCTGAGAGTTATTTTTTTAACCCCATGTTATAGCATAGGCGATCATCGTAGTTTATAATGGGCATATCGTAAATTTTAAGTTAATTTATTCAGCGAGTGTTTGTGGCTAATAGTTAGTCTAGGGACATAGTACATTGTGACATAAAATGGGGCCGTTTCTGAGAGTTATTTTTTTAACCCCATGTTATAGCATAGGCGATCATCGTAGTTTATAATGGGCATATCGTAAATTTTAAGTTAATTTATTCAGCGAGTGTTTGTGGCTAATAGTTAGTCTAGGGACATAGTACATTGTGACATAAAATGGGGCCGTTTCTGAGAGTTGTTTTTTTAACCCCATGTTATAGCATAGGCGATCATCGTAGTTTATAATGGGCATATCGTAAATTTTAAGTTAATTTATTCAGCGAGTGTTTGTGGCTAATAGTTAGTCTAGGGACATAGTACATTGTGACATAAAATGGGGCCGTTTCTGAGAGTTATTTTTTTAACCCCATGTTATAGCATAGGCGATCATCGTAGTTTATAATGGGCATATCGTAAATTTTAAGTTAATTTATTCAGCGAGTGTTTGTGGCTAATAGTTAGTCTAGGGACATAGTACATTGTGACATAAAATGGGGCCGTTTCTGAGAGTTATTTTTTTAACCCCATGTTATAGCATAGGCGATCATCGTAGTTTATAATGGGCATATCGTAAATTTTAAGTTAATTTATTCAGCGAGTGTTTGTGGCTAATAGTTAGTCTAGGGACATAGTACATTGTGACATAAAATGGGGCCGTTTCTGAGAGTTATTTTTTTAACCCCATGTTATAGCATAGGCGATCATCGTAGTTTATAATGGGCATATCGTAAATTTTAAGTTAATTTATTCAGCGAGTGTTTGTGGCTAATAGTTAGTCTAGGGACATAGTACATTGTGACATAAAATGGGGCCGTTTCTGAGAGTTATTTTTTTAACCCCATGTTATAGCATAGGCGATCATCGTAGTTTATAATGGGCATATCGTAAATTTTAAGTTAATTTATTCAGCGAGTGTTTGTGGCTAATAGTTAGTCTAGGGACATAGTACATTGTGACATAAAATGGGGCCGTTTCTGAGAGTTATTTTTTTAACCCCATGTTATAGCATAGGCGATCATCGTAGTTTATAATGGGCATATCGTAAATTTTAAGTTAATTTATTCAGCGAGTGTTTGTGGCTAATAGTTAGTCTAGGGACATAGTACATTGTGACATAAAATGGGGCCGTTTCTGAGAGTTATTTTTTTAACCCCATGTTATAGCATAGGCGATCATCGTAGTTTATAATGGGCATATCGTAAATTTTAAGTTAATTTATTCAGCGAGTGTTTGTGGCTAATAGTTAGTCTAGGGACATAGTACATTGTGACATAAAATGGGGCCGTTTCTGAGAGTTATTTTTTTAACCCCATGTTATAGCATAGGCGATCATCGTAGTTTATAATGGGCATATCGTAAATTTTAAGTTAATTTATTCAGCGAGTGTTTGTGGCTAATAGTTAGTCTAGGGACATAGTACATTGTGACATAAAATGGGGCCGTTTCTGAGAGTTATTTTTTTAACCCCATGTTATAGCATAGGCGATCATCGTAGTTTATAATGGGCATATCGTAAATTTTAAGTTAATTTATTCAGCGAGTGTTTGTGGCTAATAGTTAGTCTAGGGACATAGTACATTGTGACATAAAATGGGGCCGTTTCTGAGAGTTATTTTTTTAACCCCATGTTATAGCATAGGCGATCATCGTAGTTTATAATGGGCATATCGTAAATTTTAAGTTAATTTATTCAGCGAGTGTTTGTGGCTAATAGTTAGTCTAGGGACATAGTACATTGTGACATAAAATGGGGCCGTTTCTGAGAGTTATTTTTTTAACCCCATGTTATAGCATAGGCGATCATCGTAGTTTATAATGGGCATATCGTAAATTTTAAGTTAATTTATTCAGCGAGTGTTTGTGGCTAATAGTTAGTCTAGGGACATAGTACATTGTGACATAAAATGGGGCCGTTTCTGAGAGTTATTTTTTTAACCCCATGTTATAGCATAGGCGATCATCGTAGTTTATAATGGGCATATCGTAAATTTTAAGTTAATTTATTCAGCGAGTGTTTGTGGCTAATAGTTAGTCTAGGGACATAGTACATTGTGACATAAAATGGGGCCGTTTCTGAGAGTTATTTTTTTAACCCCATGTTATAGCATAGGCGATCATCGTAGTTTATAATGGGCATATCGTAAATTTTAAGTTAATTTATTCAGCGAGTGTTTGTGGCTAATAGTTAGTCTAGGGACATAGTACATTGTGACATAAAATGGGGCCGTTTCTGAGAGTTATTTTTTTAACCCCATGTTATAGCATAGGCGATCATCGTAGTTTATAATGGGCATATCGTAAATTTTAAGTTAATTTATTCAGCGAGTGTTTGTGGCTAATAGTTAGTCTAGGGACATAGTACATTGTGACATAAAATGGGGCCGTTTCTGAGAGTTATTTTTTTAACCCCATGTTATAGCATAGGCGATCATCGTAGTTTATAATGGGCATATCGTAAATTTTAAGTTAATTTATTCAGCGAGTGTTTGTGGCTAATAGTTAGTCTAGGGACATAGTACATTGTGACATAAAATGGGGCCGTTTCTGAGAGTTATTTTTTTAACCCCATGTTATAGCATAGGCGATCATCGTAGTTTATAATGGGCATATCGTAAATTTTAAGTTAATTTATTCAGCGAGTGTTTGTGGCTAATAGTTAGTCTAGGGACATAGTACATTGTGACATAAAATGGGGCCGTTTCTGAGAGTTATTTTTTTAACCCCATGTTATAGCATAGGCGATCATCGTAGTTTATAATGGGCATATCGTAAATTTTAAGTTAATTTATTCAGCGAGTGTTTGTGGCTAATAGTTAGTCTAGGGACATAGTACATTGTGACATAAAATGGGGCCGTTTCTGAGAGTTATTTTTTTAACCCCATGTTATAGCATAGGCGATCATCGTAGTTTATAATGGGCATATCGTAAATTTTAAGTTAATTTATTCAGCGAGTGTTTGTGGCTAATAGTTAGTCTAGGGACATAGTACATTGTGACATAAAATGGGGCCGTTTCTGAGAGTTATTTTTTTAACCCCATGTTATAGCATAGGCGATCATCGTAGTTTATAATGGGCATATCGTAAATTTTAAGTTAATTTATTCAGCGAGTGTTTGTGGCTAATAGTTAGTCTAGGGACATAGTACATTGTGACATAAAATGGGGCCGTTTCTGAGAGTTATTTTTTTAACCCCATGTTATAGCATAGGCGATCATCGTAGTTTATAATGGGCATATCGTAAATTTTAAGTTAATTTATTCAGCGAGTGTTTGTGGCTAATAGTTAGTCTAGGGACATAGTACATTGTGACATAAAATGGGGCCGTTTCTGAGAGTTATTTTTTTAACCCCATGTTATAGCATAGGCGATCATCGTAGTTTATAATGGGCATATCGTAAATTTTAAGTTAATTTATTCAGCGAGTGTTTGTGGCTAATAGTTAGTCTAGGGACATAGTACATTGTGACATAAAATGGGGCCGTTTCTGAGAGTTATTTTTTTAACCCCATGTTATAGCATAGGCGATCATCGTAGTTTATAATGGGCATATCGTAAATTTTAAGTTAATTTATTCAGCGAGTGTTTGTGGCTAATAGTTAGTCTAGGGACATAGTACATTGTGACATAAAATGGGGCCGTTTCTGAGAGTTATTTTTTTAACCCCATGTTATAGCATAGGCGATCATCGTAGTTTATAATGGGCATATCGTAAATTTTAAGTTAATTTATTCAGCGAGTGTTTGTGGCTAATAGTTAGTCTAGGGACATAGTACATTGTGACATAAAATGGGGCCGTTTCTGAGAGTTATTTTTTTAACCCCATGTTATAGCATAGGCGATCATCGTAGTTTATAATGGGCATATCGTAAATTTTAAGTTAATTTATTCAGCGAGTGTTTGTGGCTAATAGTTAGTCTAGGGACATAGTACATTGTGACATAAAATGGGGCCGTTTCTGAGAGTTATTTTTTTAACCCCATGTTATAGCATAGGCGATCATCGTAGTTTATAATGGGCATATCGTAAATTTTAAGTTAATTTATTCAGCGAGTGTTTGTGGCTAATAGTTAGTCTAGGGACATAGTACATTGTGACATAAAATGGGGCCGTTTCTGAGAGTTATTTTTTTAACCCCATGTTATAGCATAGGCGATCATCGTAGTTTATAATGGGCATATCGTAAATTTTAAGTTAATTTATTCAGCGAGTGTTTGTGGCTAATAGTTAGTCTAGGGACATAGTACATTGTGACATAAAATGGGGCCGTTTCTGAGAGTTATTTTTTTAACCCCATGTTATAGCATAGGCGATCATCGTAGTTTATAATGGGCATATCGTAAATTTTAAGTTAATTTATTCAGCGAGTGTTTGTGGCTAATAGTTAGTCTAGGGACATAGTACATTGTGACATAAAATGGGGCCGTTTCTGAGAGTTATTTTTTTAACCCCATGTTATAGCATAGGCGATCATCGTAGTTTATAATGGGCATATCGTAAATTTTAAGTTAATTTATTCAGCGAGTGTTTGTGGCTAATAGTTAGTCTAGGGACATAGTACATTGTGACATAAAATGGGGCCGTTTCTGAGAGTTATTTTTTTAACCCCATGTTATAGCATAGGCGATCATCGTAGTTTATAATGGGCATATCGTAAATTTTAAGTTAATTTATTCAGCGAGTGTTTGTGGCTAATAGTTAGTCTAGGGACATAGTACATTGTGACATAAAATGGGGCCGTTTCTGAGAGTTATTTTTT
The DNA here is from genome assembly GCA_949152475.1 of Terebella lapidaria. Classification (NCBI taxonomy): domain Eukaryota; kingdom Metazoa; phylum Annelida; class Polychaeta; order Terebellida; family Terebellidae; genus Terebella; species Terebella lapidaria. The sequence continues at coordinate 38,801 of CASCJZ010000365.1, forward strand.
TAACCCCATGTTATAGCATAGGCGATCATCGTAGTTTATAATGGGCATATCGTAAATTTTAAGTTAATTTATTCAGCGAGTGTTTGTGGCTAATAGTTAGTCTAGGGACATAGTACATTGTGACATAAAATGGGGCCGTTTCTGAGAGTTATTTTTTTAACCCCATGTTATAGCATAGGCGATCATCGTAGTTTATAATGGGCATATCGTAAATTTTAAGTTAATTTATTCAGCGAGTGTTTGTGGCTAATAGTTAGTCTAGGGACATAGTACATTGTGACATAAAATGGGGCCGTTTCTGAGAGTTATTTTTTTAACCCCATGTTATAGCATAGGCGATCATCGTAGTTTATAATGGGCATATCGTAAATTTTAAGTTAATTTATTCAGCGAGTGTTTGTGGCTAATAGTTAGTCTAGGGACATAGTACATTGTGACATAAAATGGGGCCGTTTCTGAGAGTTATTTTTTTAACCCCATGTTATAGCATAGGCGATCATCGTAGTTTATAATGGGCATATCGTAAATTTTAAGTTAATTTATTCAGCGAGTGTTTGTGGCTAATAGTTAGTCTAGGGACATAGTACATTGTGACATAAAATGGGGCCGTTTCTGAGAGTTATTTTTTTAACCCCATGTTATAGCATAGGCGATCATCGTAGTTTATAATGGGCATATCGTAAATTTTAAGTTAATTTATTCAGCGAGTGTTTGTGGCTAATAGTTAGTCTAGGGACATAGTACATTGTGACATAAAATGGGGCCGTTTCTGAGAGTTATTTTTTTAACCCCATGTTATAGCATAGGCGATCATCGTAGTTTATAATGGGCATATCGTAAATTTTAAGTTAATTTATTCAGCGAGTGTTTGTGGCTAATAGTTAGTCTAGGGACATAGTACATTGTGACATAAAATGGGGCCGTTTCTGAGAGTTATTTTTTTAACCCCATGTTATAGCATAGGCGATCATCGTAGTTTATAATGGGCATATCGTAAATTTTAAGTTAATTTATTCAGCGAGTGTTTGTGGCTAATAGTTAGTCTAGGGACATAGTACATTGTGACATAAAATGGGGCCGTTTCTGAGAGTTATTTTTTTAACCCCATGTTATAGCATAGGCGATCATCGTAGTTTATAATGGGCATATCGTAAATTTTAAGTTAATTTATTCAGCGAGTGTTTGTGGCTAATAGTTAGTCTAGGGACATAGTACATTGTGACATAAAATGGGGCCGTTTCTGAGAGTTATTTTTTTAACCCCATGTTATAGCATAGGCGATCATCGTAGTTTATAATGGGCATATCGTAAATTTTAAGTTAATTTATTCAGCGAGTGTTTGTGGCTAATAGTTAGTCTAGGGACATAGTACATTGTGACATAAAATGGGGCCGTTTCTGAGAGTTATTTTTTTAACCCCATGTTATAGCATAGGCGATCATCGTAGTTTATAATGGGCATATCGTAAATTTTAAGTTAATTTATTCAGCGAGTGTTTGTGGCTAATAGTTAGTCTAGGGACATAGTACATTGTGACATAAAATGGGGCCGTTTCTGAGAGTTATTTTTTTAACCCCATGTTATAGCATAGGCGATCATCGTAGTTTATAATGGGCATATCGTAAATTTTAAGTTAATTTATTCAGCGAGTGTTTGTGGCTAATAGTTAGTCTAGGGACATAGTACATTGTGACATAAAATGGGGCCGTTTCTGAGAGTTATTTTTTTAACCCCATGTTATAGCATAGGCGATCATCGTAGTTTATAATGGGCATATCGTAAATTTTAAGTTAATTTATTCAGCGAGTGTTTGTGGCTAATAGTTAGTCTAGGGACATAGTACATTGTGACATAAAATGGGGCCGTTTCTGAGAGTTATTTTTTTAACCCCATGTTATAGCATAGGCGATCATCGTAGTTTATAATGGGCATATCGTAAATTTTAAGTTAATTTATTCAGCGAGTGTTTGTGGCTAATAGTTAGTCTAGGGACATAGTACATTGTGACATAAAATGGGGCCGTTTCTGAGAGTTATTTTTTTAACCCCATGTTATAGCATAGGCGATCATCGTAGTTTATAATGGGCATATCGTAAATTTTAAGTTAATTTATTCAGCGAGTGTTTGTGGCTAATAGTTAGTCTAGGGACATAGTACATTGTGACATAAAATGGGGCCGTTTCTGAGAGTTATTTTTTTAACCCCATGTTATAGCATAGGCGATCATCGTAGTTTATAATGGGCATATCGTAAATTTTAAGTTAATTTATTCAGCGAGTGTTTGTGGCTAATAGTTAGTCTAGGGACATAGTACATTGTGACATAAAATGGGGCCGTTTCTGAGAGTTATTTTTTTAACCCCATGTTATAGCATAGGCGATCATCGTAGTTTATAATGGGCATATCGTAAATTTTAAGTTAATTTATTCAGCGAGTGTTTGTGGCTAATAGTTAGTCTAGGGACATAGTACATTGTGACATAAAATGGGGCCGTTTCTGAGAGTTATTTTTTTAACCCCATGTTATAGCATAGGCGATCATCGTAGTTTATAATGGGCATATCGTAAATTTTAAGTTAATTTATTCAGCGAGTGTTTGTGGCTAATAGTTAGTCTAGGGACATAGTACATTGTGACATAAAATGGGGCCGTTTCTGAGAGTTATTTTTTTAACCCCATGTTATAGCATAGGCGATCATCGTAGTTTATAATGGGCATATCGTAAATTTTAAGTTAATTTATTCAGCGAGTGTTTGTGGCTAATAGTTAGTCTAGGGACATAGTACATTGTGACATAAAATGGGGCCGTTTCTGAGAGTTATTTTTTTAACCCCATGTTATAGCATAGGCGATCATCGTAGTTTATAATGGGCATATCGTAAATTTTAAGTTAATTTATTCAGCGAGTGTTTGTGGCTAATAGTTAGTCTAGGGACATAGTACATTGTGACATAAAATGGGGCCGTTTCTGAGAGTTATTTTTTTAACCCCATGTTATAGCATAGGCGATCATCGTAGTTTATAATGGGCATATCGTAAATTTTAAGTTAATTTATTCAGCGAGTGTTTGTGGCTAATAGTTAGTCTAGGGACATAGTACATTGTGACATAAAATGGGGCCGTTTCTGAGAGTTATTTTTTTAACCCCATGTTATAGCATAGGCGATCATCGTAGTTTATAATGGGCATATCGTAAATTTTAAGTTAATTTATTCAGCGAGTGTTTGTGGCTAATAGTTAGTCTAGGGACATAGTACATTGTGACATAAAATGGGGCCGTTTCTGAGAGTTATTTTTTTAACCCCATGTTATAGCATAGGCGATCATCGTAGTTTATAATGGGCATATCGTAAATTTTAAGTTAATTTATTCAGCGAGTGTTTGTGGCTAATAGTTAGTCTAGGGACATAGTACATTGTGACATAAAATGGGGCCGTTTCTGAGAGTTATTTTTTTAACCCCATGTTATAGCATAGGCGATCATCGTAGTTTATAATGGGCATATCGTAAATTTTAAGTTAATTTATTCAGCGAGTGTTTGTGGCTAATAGTTAGTCTAGGGACATAGTACATTGTGACATAAAATGGGGCCGTTTCTGAGAGTTATTTTTTTAACCCCATGTTATAGCATAGGCGATCATCGTAGTTTATAATGGGCATATCGTAAATTTTAAGTTAATTTATTCAGCGAGTGTTTGTGGCTAATAGTTAGTCTAGGGACATAGTACATTGTGACATAAAATGGGGCCGTTTCTGAGAGTTATTTTTTTAACCCCATGTTATAGCATAGGCGATCATCGTAGTTTATAATGGGCATATCGTAAATTTTAAGTTAATTTATTCAGCGAGTGTTTGTGGCTAATAGTTAGTCTAGGGACATAGTACATTGTGACATAAAATGGGGCCGTTTCTGAGAGTTATTTTTTTAACCCCATGTTATAGCATAGGCGATCATCGTAGTTTATAATGGGCATATCGTAAATTTTAAGTTAATTTATTCAGCGAGTGTTTGTGGCTAATAGTTAGTCTAGGGACATAGTACATTGTGACATAAAATGGGGCCGTTTCTGAGAGTTATTTTTTTAACCCCATGTTATAGCATAGGCGATCATCGTAGTTTATAATGGGCATATCGTAAATTTTAAGTTAATTTATTCAGCGAGTGTTTGTGGCTAATAGTTAGTCTAGGGACATAGTACATTGTGACATAAAATGGGGCCGTTTCTGAGAGTTATTTTTTTAACCCCATGTTATAGCATAGGCGATCATCGTAGTTTATAATGGGCATATCGTAAATTTTAAGTTAATTTATTCAGCGAGTGTTTGTGGCTAATAGTTAGTCTAGGGACATAGTACATTGTGACATAAAATGGGGCCGTTTCTGAGAGTTATTTTTTTAACCCCATGTTATAGCATAGGCGATCATCGTAGTTTATAATGGGCATATCGTAAATTTTAAGTTAATTTATTCAGCGAGTGTTTGTGGCTAATAGTTAGTCTAGGGACATAGTACATTGTGACATAAAATGGGGCCGTTTCTGAGAGTTATTTTTTTAACCCCATGTTATAGCATAGGCGATCATCGTAGTTTATAATGGGCATATCGTAAATTTTAAGTTAATTTATTCAGCGAGTGTTTGTGGCTAATAGTTAGTCTAGGGACATAGTACATTGTGACATAAAATGGGGCCGTTTCTGAGAGTTATTTTTTTAACCCCATGTTATAGCATAGGCGATCATCGTAGTTTATAATGGGCATATCGTAAATTTTAAGTTAATTTATTCAGCGAGTGTTTGTGGCTAATAGTTAGTCTAGGGACATAGTACATTGTGACATAAAATGGGGCCGTTTCTGAGAGTTATTTTTTTAACCCCATGTTATAGCATAGGCGATCATCGTAGTTTATAATGGGCATATCGTAAATTTTAAGTTAATTTATTCAGCGAGTGTTTGTGGCTAATAGTTAGTCTAGGGACATAGTACATTGTGACATAAAATGGGGCCGTTTCTGAGAGTTATTTTTTTAACCCCATGTTATAGCATAGGCGATCATCGTAGTTTATAATGGGCATATCGTAAATTTTAAGTTAATTTATTCAGCGAGTGTTTGTGGCTAATAGTTAGTCTAGGGACATAGTACATTGTGACATAAAATGGGGCCGTTTCTGAGAGTTATTTTTTTAACCCCATGTTATAGCATAGGCGATCATCGTAGTTTATAATGGGCATATCGTAAATTTTAAGTTAATTTATTCAGCGAGTGTTTGTGGCTAATAGTTAGTCTAGGGACATAGTACATTGTGACATAAAATGGGGCCGTTTCTGAGAGTTATTTTTTTAACCCCATGTTATAGCATAGGCGATCATCGTAGTTTATAATGGGCATATCGTAAATTTTAAGTTAATTTATTCAGCGAGTGTTTGTGGCTAATAGTTAGTCTAGGGACATAGTACATTGTGACATAAAATGGGGCCGTTTCTGAGAGTTATTTTTTTAACCCCATGTTATAGCATAGGCGATCATCGTAGTTTATAATGGGCATATCGTAAATTTTAAGTTAATTTATTCAGCGAGTGTTTGTGGCTAATAGTTAGTCTAGGGACATAGTACATTGTGACATAAAATGGGGCCGTTTCTGAGAGTTATTTTTTTAACCCCATGTTATAGCATAGGCGATCATCGTAGTTTATAATGGGCATATCGTAAATTTTAAGTTAATTTATTCAGCGAGTGTTTGTGGCTAATAGTTAGTCTAGGGACATAGTACATTGTGACATAAAATGGGGCCGTTTCTGAGAGTTATTTTTTTAACCCCATGTTATAGCATAGGCGATCATCGTAGTTTATAATGGGCATATCGTAAATTTTAAGTTAATTTATTCAGCGAGTGTTTGTGGCTAATAGTTAGTCTAGGGACATAGTACATTGTGACATAAAATGGGGCCGTTTCTGAGAGTTATTTTTTTAACCCCATGTTATAGCATAGGCGATCATCGTAGTTTATAATGGGCATATCGTAAATTTTAAGTTAATTTATTCAGCGAGTGTTTGTGGCTAATAGTTAGTCTAGGGACATAGTACATTGTGACATAAAATGGGGCCGTTTCTGAGAGTTATTTTTTTAACCCCATGTTATAGCATAGGCGATCATCGTAGTTTATAATGGGCATATCGTAAATTTTAAGTTAATTTATTCAGCGAGTGTTTGTGGCTAATAGTTAGTCTAGGGACATAGTACATTGTGACATAAAATGGGGCCGTTTCTGAGAGTTATTTTTTTAACCCCATGTTATAGCATAGGCGATCATCGTAGTTTATAATGGGCATATCGTAAATTTTAAGTTAATTTATTCAGCGAGTGTTTGTGGCTAATAGTTAGTCTAGGGACATAGTACATTGTGACATAAAATGGGGCCGTTTCTGAGAGTTATTTTTTTAACCCCATGTTATAGCATAGGCGATCATCGTAGTTTATAATGGGCATATCGTAAATTTTAAGTTAATTTATTCAGCGAGTGTTTGTGGCTAATAGTTAGTCTAGGGACATAGTACATTGTGACATAAAATGGGGCCGTTTCTGAGAGTTATTTTTTTAACCCCATGTTATAGCATAGGCGATCATCGTAGTTTATAATGGGCATATCGTAAATTTTAAGTTAATTTATTCAGCGAGTGTTTGTGGCTAATAGTTAGTCTAGGGACATAGTACATTGTGACATAAAATGGGGCCGTTTCTGAGAGTTATTTTTTTAACCCCATGTTATAGCATAGGCGATCATCGTAGTTTATAATGGGCATATCGTAAATTTTAAGTTAATTTATTCAGCGAGTGTTTGTGGCTAATAGTTAGTCTAGGGACATAGTACATTGTGACATAAAATGGGGCCGTTTCTGAGAGTTATTTTTTTAACCCCATGTTATAGCATAGGCGATCATCGTAGTTTATAATGGGCATATCGTAAATTTTAAGTTAATTTATTCAGCGAGTGTTTGTGGCTAATAGTTAGTCTAGGGACATAGTACATTGTGACATAAAATGGGGCCGTTTCTGAGAGTTATTTTTTTAACCCCATGTTATAGCATAGGCGATCATCGTAGTTTATAATGGGCATATCGTAAATTTTAAGTTAATTTATTCAGCGAGTGTTTGTGGCTAATAGTTAGTCTAGGGACATAGTACATTGTGACATAAAATGGGGCCGTTTCTGAGAGTTATTTTTTTAACCCCATGTTATAGCATAGGCGATCATCGTAGTTTATAATGGGCATATCGTAAATTTTAAGTTAATTTATTCAGCGAGTGTTTGTGGCTAATAGTTAGTCTAGGGACATAGTACATTGTGACATAAAATGGGGCCGTTTCTGAGAGTTATTTTTTTAACCCCATGTTATAGCATAGGCGATCATCGTAGTTTATAATGGGCATATCGTAAATTTTAAGTTAATTTATTCAGCGAGTGTTTGTGGCTAATAGTTAGTCTAGGGACATAGTACATTGTGACATAAAATGGGGCCGTTTCTGAGAGTTATTTTTTTAACCCCATGTTATAGCATAGGCGATCATCGTAGTTTATAATGGGCATATCGTAAATTTTAAGTTAATTTATTCAGCGAGTGTTTGTGGCTAATAGTTAGTCTAGGGACATAGTACATTGTGACATAAAATGGGGCCGTTTCTGAGAGTTATTTTTTTAACCCCATGTTATAGCATAGGCGATCATCGTAGTTTATAATGGGCATATCGTAAATTTTAAGTTAATTTATTCAGCGAGTGTTTGTGGCTAATAGTTAGTCTAGGGACATAGTACATTGTGACGTAAAATGGGGCCGTTTCTGAGAGTTATTTTTTTAACCCCATGTTATAGCATAGGCGATCATCGTAGTTTATAATGGGCATATCGTAAATTTTAAGTTAATTTATTCAGCGAGTGTTTGTGGCTAATAGTTAGTCTAGGGACATAGTACATTGTGACATAAAATGGGGCCGTTTCTGAGAGTTATTTTTTTAACCCCATGTTATAGCATAGGCGATCATCGTAGTTTATAATGGGCATATCGTAAATTTTAAGTTAATTTATTCAGCGAGTGTTTGTGGCTAATAGTTAGTCTAGGGACATAGTACATTGTGACATAAAATGGGGCCGTTTCTGAGAGTTATTTTTTTAACCCCATGTTATAGCATAGGCGATCATCGTAGTTTATAATGGGCATATCGTAAATTTTAAGTTAATTTATTCAGCGAGTGTTTGTGGCTAATAGTTAGTCTAGGGACATAGTACATTGTGACATAAAATGGGGCCGTTTCTGAGAGTTATTTTTTTAACCCCATGTTATAGCATAGGCGATCATCGTAGTTTATAATGGGCATATCGTAAATTTTAAGTTAATTTATTCAGCGAGTGTTTGTGGCTAATAGTTAGTCTAGGGACATAGTACATTGTGACATAAAATGGGGCCGTTTCTGAGAGTTATTTTTTTAACCCCATGTTATAGCATAGGCGATCATCGTAGTTTATAATGGGCATATCGTAAATTTTAAGTTAATTTATTCAGCGAGTGTTTGTGGCTAATAGTTAGTCTAGGGACATAGTACATTGTGACATAAAATGGGGCCGTTTCTGAGAGTTATTTTTTTAACCCCATGTTATAGCATAGGCGATCATCGTAGTTTATAATGGGCATATCGTAAATTTTAAGTTAATTTATTCAGCGAGTGTTTGTGGCTAATAGTTAGTCTAGGGACATAGTACATTGTGACATAAAATGGGGCCGTTTCTGAGAGTTATTTTTTTAACCCCATGTTATAGCATAGGCGATCATCGTAGTTTATAATGGGCATATCGTAAATTTTAAGTTAATTTATTCAGCGAGTGTTTGTGGCTAATAGTTAGTCTAGGGACATAGTACATTGTGACATAAAATGGGGCCGTTTCTGAGAGTTATTTTTTTAACCCCATGTTATAGCATAGGCGATCATCGTAGTTTATAATGGGCATATCGTAAATTTTAAGTTAATTTATTCAGCGAGTGTTTGTGGCTAATAGTTAGTCTAGGGACATAGTACATTGTGACATAAAATGGGGCCGTTTCTGAGAGTTATTTTTTTAACCCCATGTTATAGCATAGGCGATCATCGTAGTTTATAATGGGCATATCGTAAATTTTAAGTTAATTTATTCAGCGAGTGTTTGTGGCTAATAGTTAGTCTAGGGACATAGTACATTGTGACATAAAATGGGGCCGTTTCTGAGAGTTATTTTTTTAACCCCATGTTATAGCATAGGCGATCATCGTAGTTTATAATGGGCATATCGTAAATTTTAAGTTAATTTATTCAGCGAGTGTTTGTGGCTAATAGTTAGTCTAGGGACATAGTACATTGTGACATAAAATGGGGCCGTTTCTGAGAGTTATTTTTTTAACCCCATGTTATAGCATAGGCGATCATCGTAGTTTATAATGGGCATATCGTAAATTTTAAGTTAATTTATTCAGCGAGTGTTTGTGGCTAATAGTTAGTCTAGGGACATAGTACATTGTGACATAAAATGGGGCCGTTTCTGAGAGTTATTTTTTTAACCCCATGTTATAGCATAGGCGATCATCGTAGTTTATAATGGGCATATCGTAAATTTTAAGTTAATTTATTCAGCGAGTGTTTGTGGCTAATAGTTAGTCTAGGGACATAGTACATTGTGACATAAAATGGGGCCGTTTCTGAGAGTTATTTTTTTAACCCCATGTTATAGCATAGGCGATCATCGTAGTTTATAATGGGCATATCGTAAATTTTAAGTTAATTTATTCAGCGAGTGTTTGTGGCTAATAGTTAGTCTAGGGACATAGTACATTGTGACATAAAATGGGGCCGTTTCTGAGAGTTATTTTTTTAACCCCATGTTATAGCATAGGCGATCATCGTAGTTTATAATGGGCATATCGTAAATTTTAAGTTAATTTATTCAGCGAGTGTTTGTGGCTAATAGTTAGTCTAGGGACATAGTACATTGTGACATAAAATGGGGCCGTTTCTGAGAGTTATTTTTTTAACCCCATGTTATAGCATAGGCGATCATCGTAGTTTATAATGGGCATATCGTAAATTTTAAGTTAATTTATTCAGCGAGTGTTTGTGGCTAATAGTTAGTCTAGGGACATAGTACATTGTGACATAAAATGGGGCCGTTTCTGAGAGTTATTTTTTTAACCCCATGTTATAGCATAGGCGATCATCGTAGTTTATAATGGGCATATCGTAAATTTTAAGTTAATTTATTCAGCGAGTGTTTGTGGCTAATAGTTAGTCTAGGGACATAGTACATTGTGACATAAAATGGGGCCGTTTCTGAGAGTTATTTTTTTAACCCCATGTTATAGCATAGGCGATCATCGTAGTTTATAATGGGCATATCGTAAATTTTAAGTTAATTTATTCAGCGAGTGTTTGTGGCTAGTAGTTAGTCTAGGGACATAGTACATTGTGACATAAAATGGGGCCGTTTCTGAGAGTTATTTTTTTAACCCCATGTTATAGCATAGGCGATCATCGTAGTTTATAATGGGCATATCGTAAATTTTAAGTTAATTTATTCAGCGAGTGTTTGTGGCTAATAGTTAGTCTAGGGACATAGTACATTGTGACATAAAATGGGGCCGTTTCTGAGAGTTATTTTTTTAACCCCATGTTATAGCATAGGCGATCATCGTAGTTTATAATGGGCATATCGTAAATTTTAAGTTAATTTATTCAGCGAGTGTTTGTGGCTAATAGTTAGTCTAGGGACATAGTACATTGTGACATAAAATGGGGCCGTTTCTGAGAGTTATTTTTTTAACCCCATGTTATAGCATAGGCGATCATCGTAGTTTATAATGGGCATATCGTAAATTTTAAGTTAATTTATTCAGCGAGTGTTTGTGGCTAATAGTTAGTCTAGGGACATAGTACATTGTGACATAAAATGGGGCCGTTTCTGAGAGTTATTTTTTTAACCCCATGTTATAGCATAGGCGATCATCGTAGTTTATAATGGGCATATCGTAAATTTTAAGTTAATTTATTCAGCGAGTGTTTGTGGCTAATAGTTAGTCTAGGGACATAGTACATTGTGACATAAAATGGGGCCGTTTCTGAGAGTTATTTTTTTAACCCCATGTTATAGCATAGGCGATCATCGTAGTTTATAATGGGCATATCGTAAATTTTAAGTTAATTTATTCAGCGAGTGTTTGTGGCTAATAGTTAGTCTAGGGACATAGTACATTGTGACATAAAATGGGGCCGTTTCTGAGAGTTATTTTTTTAACCCCATGTTATAGCATAGGCGATCATCGTAGTTTATAATGGGCATATCGTAAATTTTAAGTTAATTTATTCAGCGAGTGTTTGTGGCTAATAGTTAGTCTAGGGACATAGTACATTGTGACATAAAATGGGGCCGTTTCTGAGAGTTATTTTTTTAACCCCATGTTATAGCATAGGCGATCATCGTAGTTTATAATGGGCATATCGTAAATTTTAAGTTAATTTATTCAGCGAGTGTTTGTGGCTAATAGTTAGTCTAGGGACATAGTACATTGTGACATAAAATGGGGCCGTTTCTGAGAGTTATTTTTTTAACCCCATGTTATAGCATAGGCGATCATCGTAGTTTATAATGGGCATATCGTAAATTTTAAGTTAATTTATTCAGCGAGTGTTTGTGGCTAATAGTTAGTCTAGGGACATAGTACATTGTGACATAAAATGGGGCCGTTTCTGAGAGTTATTTTTTTAACCCCATGTTATAGCATAGGCGATCATCGTAGTTTATAATGGGCATATCGTAAATTTTAAGTTAATTTATTCAGCGAGTGTTTGTGGCTAATAGTTAGTCTAGGGACATAGTACATTGTGACATAAAATGGGGCCGTTTCTGAGAGTTATTTTTTTAACCCCATGTTATAGCATAGGCGATCATCGTAGTTTATAATGGGCATATCGTAAATTTTAAGTTAATTTATTCAGCGAGTGTTTGTGGCTAATAGTTAGTCTAGGGACATAGTACATTGTGACATAAAATGGGGCCGTTTCTGAGAGTTATTTTTTTAACCCCATGTTATAGCATAGGCGATCATCGTAGTTTATAATGGGCATATCGTAAATTTTAAGTTAATTTATTCAGCGAGTGTTTGTGGCTAATAGTTAGTCTAGGGACATAGTACATTGTGACATAAAATGGGGCCGTTTCTGAGAGTTATTTTTTTAACCCCATGTTATAGCATAGGCGATCATCGTAGTTTATAATGGGCATATCGTAAATTTTAAGTTAATTTATTCAGCGAGTGTTTGTGGCTAATAGTTAGTCTAGGGACATAGTACATTGTGACATAAAATGGGGCCGTTTCTGAGAGTTATTTTTTTAACCCCATGTTATAGCATAGGCGATCATCGTAGTTTATAATGGGCATATCGTAAATTTTAAGTTAATTTATTCAGCGAGTGTTTGTGGCTAATAGTTAGTCTAGGGACATAGTACATTGTGACATAAAATGGGGCCGTTTCTGAGAGTTATTTTTTTAACCCCATGTTATAGCATAGGCGATCATCGTAGTTTATAATGGGCATATCGTAAATTTTAAGTTAATTTATTCAGCGAGTGTTTGTGGCTAATAGTTAGTCTAGGGACATAGTACATTGTGACATAAAATGGGGCCGTTTCTGAGAGTTATTTTTTTAACCCCATGTTATAGCATAGGCGATCATCGTAGTTTATAATGGGCATATCGTAAATTTTAAGTTAATTTATTCAGCGAGTGTTTGTGGCTAATAGTTAGTCTAGGGACATAGTACATTGTGACATAAAATGGGGCCGTTTCTGAGAGTTATTTTTTTAACCCCATGTTATAGCATAGGCGATCATCGTAGTTTATAATGGGCATATCGTAAATTTTAAGTTAATTTATTCAGCGAGTGTTTGTGGCTAATAGTTAGTCTAGGGACATAGTACATTGTGACATAAAATGGGGCCGTTTCTGAGAGTTATTTTTTTAACCCCATGTTATAGCATAGGCGATCATCGTAGTTTATAATGGGCATATCGTAAATTTTAAGTTAATTTATTCAGCGAGTGTTTGTGGCTAATAGTTAGTCTAGGGACATAGTACATTGTGACATAAAATGGGGCCGTTTCTGAGAGTTATTTTTTTAACCCCATGTTATAGCATAGGCGATCATCGTAGTTTATAATGGGCATATCGTAAATTTTAAGTTAATTTATTCAGCGAGTGTTTGTGGCTAATAGTTAGTCTAGGGACATAGTACATTGTGACATAAAATGGGGCCGTTTCTGAGAGTTATTTTTTTAACCCCATGTTATAGCATAGGCGATCATCGTAGTTTATAATGGGCATATCGTAAATTTTAAGTTAATTTATTCAGCGAGTGTTTGTGGCTAATAGTTAGTCTAGGGACATAGTACATTGTGACATAAAATGGGGCCGTTTCTGAGAGTTATTTTTTTAACCCCATGTTATAGCATAGGCGATCATCGTAGTTTATAATGGGCATATCGTAAATTTTAAGTTAATTTATTCAGCGAGTGTTTGTGGCTAATAGTTAGTCTAGGGACATAGTACATTGTGACATAAAATGGGGCCGTTTCTGAGAGTTATTTTTTTAACCCCATGTTATAGCATAGGCGATCATCGTAGTTTATAATGGGCATATCGTAAATTTTAAGTTAATTTATTCAGCGAGTGTTTGTGGCTAATAGTTAGTCTAGGGACATAGTACATTGTGACATAAAATGGGGCCGTTTCTGAGAGTTATTTTTTTAACCCCATGTTATAGCATAGGCGATCATCGTAGTTTATAATGGGCATATCGTAAATTTTAAGTTAATTTATTCAGCGAGTGTTTGTGGCTAATAGTTAGTCTAGGGACATAGTACATTGTGACATAAAATGGGGCCGTTTCTGAGAGTTATTTTTTTAACCCCATGTTATAGCATAGGCGATCATCGTAGTTTATAATGGGCATATCGTAAATTTTAAGTTAATTTATTCAGCGAGTGTTTGTGGCTAATAGTTAGTCTAGGGACATAGTACATTGTGACATAAAATGGGGCCGTTTCTGAGAGTTATTTTTTTAACCCCATGTTATAGCATAGGCGATCATCGTAGTTTATAATGGGCGTAAATTTTAAGTTAATTTATTCAGCGAGTGTTTGTGGCTAATAGTTAGTCTAGGGACATAGTACATTGTGACATAAAATGGGGCCGTTTCTGAGAGTTATTTTTTTAACCCCATGTTATAGCATAGGCGATCATCGTAGTTTATAATGGGCATATCGTAAATTTTAAGTTAATTTATTCAGCGAGTGTTAGTGGCTAATAGTTAGTCTAGGGACATAGTACATTGTGACATAAAATGGGGCCGTTTCTGAGAGTTATTTTTTTAACCCCATGTTATAGCATAGGCGATCATCGTAGTTTATAATGGGCATATCGTAAATTTTAAGTTAATTTATTCAGCGAGTGTTTGTGGCTAATAGTTAGTCTAGGGACATAGTACATTGTGACATAAAATGGGGCCGTTTCTGAGAGTTATTTTTTTAACCCCATGTTATAGCATAGGCGATCATCGTAGTTTATAATGGGCATATCGTAAATTTTAAGTTAATTTATTCAGCGAGTGTTTGTGGCTAATAGTTAGTCTAGGGACATAGTACATTGTGACATAAAATGGGGCCGTTTCTGAGAGTTATTTTTTTAACCCCATGTTATATCATAGGCGATCATCGTAGTTTATAATGGGCATATCGTAAATTTTAAGTTAATTTATTCAGCGAGTGTTTGTGGCTAATAGTTAGTCTAGGGACATAGTACATTGTGACATAAAATGGGGCCGTTTCTGAGAGTTATTTTTTTAACCCAATGTTATAGCATAGGCGATCATCGTAGTTTATAATGGGCATATCGTAAATTTTAAGTTAATTTATTCAGCGAGTGTTTGTGGCTAATAGTTAGTCTAGGGACATAGTACATTGTGACATAAAATGGGGCCGTTTCTGAGAGTTCTTTTTTTAACCCCATGTTATAGCATAGGCGATCATCGTAGTTTATAATGGGCATATCGTAAATTTTAAGTTAATTTATTCAGCGAGTGTTTGTGGCTAATAGTTAGTCTAGGGACATAGTACATTGTGACATAAAATGGGGCCGTTTCTGAGAGTTATTTTTTTAACCCCATGTTATAGCATAGGCGATCATCGTCGTAGTTTATAATGGGCATATCGTAAATTTTAAGTTAATTTATTCAGCGAGTGTTTGTGGCTAATAGTTAGTCTAGGGACATAATACATTGTGACATAAAATGGGGCCGTTTCTGAGAGTTATTTTTTTAACCCCATGTTATAGCAAAGGCGATCATCGTAGTTTATAATGGGCATATCGTAAATTTTAAGTTAATTTATTCAGCGAGTGTTTGTGGCTAATAGTTAGTCTAGGGACATAGTACATTGTGACATAAAATGGGGCCGTTTCTGAGAGTTATTTTTTTAACCCCATGTTATAGCATAGGCGATCATCGTAGTTTATAATGGGCATATCGTAAATTTTAAGTTAATTTATTCAGCGAGTGTTTGTGGCTAATAGTTAGTCTAGGGACATAGTACATTGTGACATAAAATGGGGCCGTTTCTGAGAGTTATTTTTTTAACCCCATGTTATAGCATAGGCGATCATCGTAGTTTATAATGGGCATATCGTAAATTTTAAGTTAATTTATTCAGCGAGTGTTTGTGGCTAATAGTTAGTCTAGGGACATAGTACATTGTGACATAAAATGGGGCCGTTTCTGATAGTTATTTTTTTAACCCCATGTTATAGCATAGGCGATCATCGTAGTTTATAATGGGCATATCGTAAATTTTAAGTTAATTTATTCAGCGAGTGTTTGTGGCTAATAGTTAGTCTAGGGACATAGTACATTGTGACATAAAATGGGGCCGTTTCTGAGAGTTATTTTTTTAACCCCATGTTATAGCATAGGCGATCATCGTAGTTTATAACGGGCATATCGTAAATTTTAAGTTAATTTATTCAGCGAGTGTTTTGTGGCTAATAGTTAGTCTAGGGACATAGTACATTGTGACATAAAATGGGGCCGTTTCTGAGAGTTATTTTTTTAACCCCATGTTATAGCATAGGCGATCATCGTAGTTTATAATGGGCATATCGTAAATTTTAAGTTTATTTATTCAGCGAGTGTTTGTGGCTAACAGTTAGTCTAGGGACATAGTACATTGTGACATAAAATGGGGCCGTTTCTGAGAGTTATTTTTTTAACCTCCTGTTATAGCATAGGCGATCATCGTAGTTTATAATGGGCATATCGTAAATTTTAAGTTAATTTATTCAGCGAGTGTTTGTGGCTAATAGTTAGTCTAGGGACATAGTACATTGTGACATAAAATGGGGCCGTTTCTGAGAGTTATTTTTTTAACCCATATGTTATAGCATAGGCGATCATCGTAGTTTATAATGGGCATATCGTAAATTTTAAGTTAATTTATTCAGCGAGTGTTTGTGGCTAATAGTTAGTCTAGGGACATAGTACATTGTGACATAAAATGGGGCCGTTTCTGAGAGTTATTTTTTTAACCCCATGTTATAGCATAGGCGATCATCGTAGTTTATAATGGGCATATCGTAAATTTTAAGTTAATTTATTCAGCGAGTGTTTGTGGCTAATAGTTAGTCTAGGGACATAGTACATTGTGACATAAAATGGGGCCGTTTCTGAGAGTTATTTTTTTAACCCCATGTTATAGCATAGGCGATCATCGTAGTTTATAATGGGCATATCGTAAATTTTAAGTTAATTTATTCAGCGAGTGTTTGTGGCTAATAGTTAGTCTAGGGACATAGTACATTTTGACATAAAATGGGGCCGTTTCTGAGAGTTATTTTTTTAACCCCATGTTATAGCATAGGCGATCATCGTAGTTTATAATGGGCATATCGTAAATTTTAAGTTAATTTATTCAGCGAGTGTTTGTGGCTAATAGTTAGTCTAGGGACATAGTACATTGTGACATAAAATGGGGCCGTTTCTGAGAGTTATTTTTTTAACCCCATGTTATAGCATAGGCGATCATCGTAGTTTATAATGGGCATATCGTAAATTTTAAGTTAATTTATTCAGCGAGTGTTTATGGCTAATAGTTAGTCTAGGGACATAGTACATTGTGACATAAAATGGGGCCGTTTCTGAGAGTTATTTTTTTAACCCCATGTTATAGCATAGGCGATCATCGTAGTTTATAATGGGCATATCGTAAATTTTAAGTTAATTTATTCAGCGAGTGTTTGTGGCTAATGATTAGTCTAGGGACATAGTACATTGTGACATAAAATGGGGCCGTTTCTGAGAGTTATTTTTTTAACCCCATGTTATAGCATAGGCGATCATCGTAGTTTATAATGGACATATCGTAGATTTTAAGTTAATTTATTCAGCGAGTGTTTGTGGCTAATAGTTAGTCTAGGGACATAGTACATTGTGACATAAAATGGGGCCGTTTCTGAGAGTTATTTTTTTAACCCCATGTTATAGCATAGGCGATCATCGTAGTTTATAATGGGCATATCGTACATTTTAAGTTAATTTATTCAGCGAGTGTTTGTGGCTAATAGTTAGTCTAGGGACATAGTACATTGTGACATAAAATGGGGCCGTTTCTGAGAGTTATTTTTTTAACCCCATGTTATAGCATAGGCGATCATCGTAGTTTATAATGGGCATATCGTAAATTTTAAGTTAATTTATTCAGCGAGTGTTTGTGGCTAATAGTTAGTCTAGGGACATAGTACATTGTGACATAAAATGGGGCCGTTTCTGAGAGTTATTTTTTTAACCCCATGTTATAGCATAGGCGATCATCGTAGTTTATAATGGGCATATCGTAAATTTTAAGTTAATTTATTCAGCGAGTGTTTGTGGCTAATAGTTAGTCTAGGGACATAGTACATTGTGACATAAAATGGGGCCGTTTCTGAGAGTTATTTTTTTAACCCCATGTTATAGCATAGGCGATCATCGTAGTTTATAATGGGCATATCGTAAATTTTAAGTTAATTTATTCAGCGAGTGTTTGTGGCTAATAGTTAGTCTAGGGACATAGTACATTGTGACATAAAATGGGGCCGTTTCTGAGAGTTATTTTTTTAACCCCATGTTATAGCATAGGCGATCATCGTAGTTTATAATGGGCATATCGTAAATTTTAAGTTAATTTATTCAGCGAGTGTTTGTGGCTAATAGTTAGTCTAGGGACATAGTACATTGTGACATAAAATGGGGCCGTTTCTGAGAGTTATTTTTTTAACCCCATGTTATAGCATAGGCGATCATCGTAGTTTATAATGGGCATATCGTAAATTTTAAGTTAATTTATTCAGCGAGTGTTTGTGGCTAATAGTTAGTCTAGGGACATAGTACATTGTGACATAAAATGGGGCCGTTTCTGAGAGTTATTTTTTTAACCCCATGTTATAGCATAGGCGATCATCGTAGTTTATAATGGGCATATCGTAAATTTTAAGTTAATTTATTCAGCGAGTGTTTGTGGCTAATAGTTAGTCTAGGGACATAGTACATTGTGACATAAAATGGGGCCGTTTCTGAGAGTTATTTTTTTAACCCCATGTTATAGCATAGGCGATCATCGTAGTTTATAATGGGCATATCGTAAATTTTAAGTTAATTTATTCAGCGAGTGTTTGTGGCTAATAGTTAGTCTAGGGACATAGTACATTGTGACATAAAATGGGGCCGTTTCTGAGAGTTATTTTTTTAACCCCATGTTATAGCATAGGCGATCATCGTAGTTTATAATGGGCATATCGTAAATTTTAAGTTAATTTATTCAGCGAGTGTTTGTGGCTAATAGTTAGTCTAGGGACATAGTACATTGTGACATAAAATGGGGCCGTTTCTGAGAGTTATTTTTTTAACCCCATGTTATAGCATAGGCGATCATCGTAGTTTATAATGGGCATATCGTAAATTTTAAGTTAATTTATTCAGCGAGTGTTTGTGGCTAATAGTTAGTCTAGGGACATAGTACATTGTGACATAAAATGGGGCCGTTTCTGAGAGTTATTTTTTTAACCCCATGTTATAGCATAGGCGATCATCGTAGTTTATAATGGGCATATCGTAAATTTTAAGTTAATTTATTCAGCGAGTGTTTGTGGCTAATAGTTAGTCTAGGGACATAGTACATTGTGACATAAAATGGGGCCGTTTCTGAGAGTTATTTTTTTAACCCCATGTTATAGCATAGGCGATCATCGTAGTTTATAATGGGCATATCGTAAATTTTAAGTTAATTTATTCAGCGAGTGTTTGTGGCTAATAGTTAGTCTAGGGACATAGTACATTGTGACATAAAATGGGGCCGTTTCTGAGAGTTATTTTTTTAACCCCATGTTATAGCATAGGCGATCATCGTAGTTTATAATGGGCATATCGTAAATTTTAAGTTAATTTATTCAGCGAGTGTTTGTGGCTAATAGTTAGTCTAGGGACATAGTACATTGTGACATAAAATGGGGCCGTTTCTGAGAGTTATTTTTTTAACCCCATGTTATAGCATAGGCGATCATCGTAGTTTATAATGGGCATATCGTAAATTTTAAGTTAATTTATTCAGCGAGTGTTTGTGGCTAATAGTTAGTCTAGGGACATAGTACATTGTGACATAAAATGGGGCCGTTTCTGAGAGTTATTTTTTTAACCCCATGTTATAGCATAGGCGATCATCGTAGTTTATAATGGGCATATCGTAAATTTTAAGTTAATTTATTCAGCGAGTGTTTGTGGCTAATAGTTAGTCTAGGGACATAGTACATTGTGACATAAAATGGGGCCGTTTCTGAGAGTTATTTTTTTAACCCCATGTTATAGCATAGGCGATCATCGTAGTTTATAATGGGCATATCGTAAATTTTAAGTTAATTTATTCAGCGAGTGTTTGTGGCTAATAGTTAGTCTAGGGACATAGTACATTGTGACATAAAATGGGGCCGTTTCTGAGAGTTATTTTTTTAACCCCATGTTATAGCATAGGCGATCATCGTAGTTTATAATGGGCATATCGTAAATTTTAAGTTAATTTATTCAGCGAGTGTTTGTGGCTAATAGTTAGTCTAGGGACATAGTACATTGTGACATAAAATGGGGCCGTTTCTGAGAGTTATTTTTTTAACCCCATGTTATAGCATAGGCGATCATCGTAGTTTATAATGGGCATATCGTAAATTTTAAGTTAATTTATTCAGCGAGTGTTTGTGGCTAATAGTTAGTCTAGGGACATAGTACATTGTGACATAAAATGGGGCCGTTTCTGAGAGTTATTTTTTTAACCCCATGTTATAGCATAGGCGATCATCGTAGTTTATAATGGGCATATCGTAAATTTTAAGTTAATTTATTCAGCGAGTGTTTGTGGCTAATAGTTAGTCTAGGGACATAGTACATTGTGACATAAAATGGGGCCGTTTCTGAGAGTTATTTTTTTAACCCCATGTTATAGCATAGGCGATCATCGTAGTTTATAATGGGCATATCGTAAATTTTAAGTTAATTTATTCAGCGAGTGTTTGTGGCTAATAGTTAGTCTAGGGACATAGTACATTGTGACATAAAATGGGGCCGTTTCTGAGAGTTATTTTTTTAACCCCATGTTATAGCATAGGCGATCATCGTAGTTTATAATGGGCATATCGTAAATTTTAAGTTAATTTATTCAGCGAGTGTTTGTGGCTAATAGTTAGTCTAGGGACATAGTACATTGTGACATAAAATGGGGCCGTTTCTGAGAGTTATTTTTTTAACCCCATGTTATAGCATAGGCGATCATCGTAGTTTATAATGGGCATATCGTAAATTTTAAGTTAATTTATTCAGCGAGTGTTTGTGGCTAATAGTTAGTCTAGGGACATAGTACATTGTGACATAAAATGGGGCCGTTTCTGAGAGTTATTTTTTTAACCCCATGTTATAGCATAGGCGATCATCGTAGTTTATAATGGGCATATCGTAAATTTTAAGTTAATTTATTCAGCGAGTGTTTGTGGCTAATAGTTAGTCTAGGGACATAGTACATTGTGACATAAAATGGGGCCGTTTCTGAGAGTTATTTTTTTAACCCCATGTTATAGCATAGGCGATCATCGTAGTTTATAATGGGCATATCGTAAATTTTAAGTTAATTTATTCAGCGAGTGTTTGTGGCTAATAGTTAGTCTAGGGACATAGTACATTGTGACATAAAATGGGGCCGTTTCTGAGAGTTATTTTTTTAACCCCATGTTATAGCATAGGCGATCATCGTAGTTTATAATGGGCATATCGTAAATTTTAAGTTAATTTATTCAGCGAGTGTTTGTGGCTAATAGTTAGTCTAGGGACATAGTACATTGTGACATAAAATGGGGCCGTTTCTGAGAGTTATTTTTTTAACCCCATGTTATAGCATAGGCGATCATCGTAGTTTATAATGGGCATATCGTAAATTTTAAGTTAATTTATTCAGCGAGTGTTTGTGGCTAATAGTTAGTCTAGGGACATAGTACATTGTGACATAAAATGGGGCCGTTTCTGAGAGTTATTTTTTTAACCCCATGTTATAGCATAGGCGATCATCGTAGTTTATAATGGGCATATCGTAAATTTTAAGTTAATTTATTCAGCGAGTGTTTGTGGCTAATAGTTAGTCTAGGGACATAGTACATTGTGACATAAAATGGGGCCGTTTCTGAGAGTTATTTTTTTAACCCCATGTTATAGCATAGGCGATCATCGTAGTTTATAATGGGCATATCGTAAATTTTAAGTTAATTTATTCAGCGAGTGTTTGTGGCTAATAGTTAGTCTAGGGACATAGTACATTGTGACATAAAATGGGGCCGTTTCTGAGAGTTATTTTTTTAACCCCATGTTATAGCATAGGCGATCATCGTAGTTTATAATGGGCATATCGTAAATTTTAAGTTAATTTATTCAGCGAGTGTTTGTGGCTAATAGTTAGTCTAGGGACATAGTACATTGTGACATAAAATGGGGCCGTTTCTGAGAGTTATTTTTTTAACCCCATGTTATAGCATAGGCGATCATCGTAGTTTATAATGGGCATATCGTAAATTTTAAGTTAATTTATTCAGCGAGTGTTTGTGGCTAATAGTTAGTCTAGGGACATAGTACATTGTGACATAAAATGGGGCCGTTTCTGAGAGTTATTTTTTTAACCCCATGTTATAGCATAGGCGATCATCGTAGTTTATAATGGGCATATCGTAAATTTTAAGTTAATTTATTCAGCGAGTGTTTGTGGCTAATAGTTAGTCTAGGGACATAGTACATTGTGACATAAAATGGGGCCGTTTCTGAGAGTTATTTTTTTAACCCCATGTTATAGCATAGGCGATCATCGTAGTTTATAATGGGCATATCGTAAATTTTAAGTTAATTTATTCAGCGAGTGTTTGTGGCTAATAGTTAGTCTAGGGACATAGTACATTGTGACATAAAATGGGGCCGTTTCTGAGAGTTATTTTTTTAACCCCATGTTATAGCATAGGCGATCATCGTAGTTTATAATGGGCATATCGTAAATTTTAAGTTAATTTATTCAGCGAGTGTTTGTGGCTAATAGTTAGTCTAGGGACATAGTACATTGTGACATAAAATGGGGCCGTTTCTGAGAGTTATTTTTTTAACCCCATGTTATAGCATAGGCGATCATCGTAGTTTATAATGGGCATATCGTAAATTTTAAGTTAATTTATTCAGCGAGTGTTTGTGGCTAATAGTTAGTCTAGGGACATAGTACATTGTGACATAAAATGGGGCCGTTTCTGAGAGTTATTTTTTTAACCCCATGTTATAGCATAGGCGATCATCGTAGTTTATAATGGGCATATCGTAAATTTTAAGTTAATTTATTCAGCGAGTGTTTGTGGCTAATAGTTAGTCTAGGGACATAGTACATTGTGACATAAAATGGGGCCGTTTCTGAGAGTTATTTTTTTAACCCCATGTTATAGCATAGGCGATCATCGTAGTTTATAATGGGCATATCGTAAATTTTAAGTTAATTTATTCAGCGAGTGTTTGTGGCTAATAGTTAGTCTAGGGACATAGTACATTGTGACATAAAATGGGGCCGTTTCTGAGAGTTATTTTTTTAACCCCATGTTATAGCATAGGCGATCATCGTAGTTTATAATGGGCATATCGTAAATTTTAAGTTAATTTATTCAGCGAGTGTTTGTGGCTAATAGTTAGTCTAGGGACATAGTACATTGTGACATAAAATGGGGCCGTTTCTGAGAGTTATTTTTTTAACCCCATGTTATAGCATAGGCGATCATCGTAGTTTATAATGGGCATATCGTAAATTTTAAGTTAATTTATTCAGCGAGTGTTTGTGGCTAATAGTTAGTCTAGGGACATAGTACATTGTGACATAAAATGGGGCCGTTTCTGAGAGTTATTTTTTTAACCCCATGTTATAGCATAGGCGATCATCGTAGTTTATAATGGGCATATCGTAAATTTTAAGTTAATTTATTCAGCGAGTGTTTGTGGCTAATAGTTAGTCTAGGGACATAGTACATTGTGACATAAAATGGGGCCGTTTCTGAGAGTTATTTTTTTAACCCCATGTTATAGCATAGGCGATCATCGTAGTTTATAATGGGCATATCGTAAATTTTAAGTTAATTTATTCAGCGAGTGTTTGTGGCTAATAGTTAGTCTAGGGACATAGTACATTGTGACATAAAATGGGGCCGTTTCTGAGAGTTATTTTTTTAACCCCATGTTATAGCATAGGCGATCATCGTAGTTTATAATGGGCATATCGTAAATTTTAAGTTAATTTATTCAGCGAGTGTTTGTGGCTAATAGTTAGTCTAGGGACATAGTACATTGTGACATAAAATGGGGCCGTTTCTGAGAGTTATTTTTTTAACCCCATGTTATAGCATAGGCGATCATCGTAGTTTATAATGGGCATATCGTAAATTTTAAGTTAATTTATTCAGCGAGTGTTTGTGGCTAATAGTTAGTCTAGGGACATAGTACATTGTGACATAAAATGGGGCCGTTTCTGAGAGTTATTTTTTTAACCCCATGTTATAGCATAGGCGATCATCGTAGTTTATAATGGGCATATCGTAAATTTTAAGTTAATTTATTCAGCGAGTGTTTGTGGCTAATAGTTAGTCTAGGGACATAGTACATTGTGACATAAAATGGGGCCGTTTCTGAGAGTTATTTTTTTAACCCCATGTTATAGCATAGGCGATCATCGTAGTTTATAATGGGCATATCGTAAATTTTAAGTTAATTTATTCAGCGAGTGTTTGTGGCTAATAGTTAGTCTAGGGACATAGTACATTGTGACATAAAATGGGGCCGTTTCTGAGAGTTATTTTTTTAACCCCATGTTATAGCATAGGCGATCATCGTAGTTTATAATGGGCATATCGTAAATTTTAAGTTAATTTATTCAGCGAGTGTTTGTGGCTAATAGTTAGTCTAGGGACATAGTACATTGTGACATAAAATGGGGCCGTTTCTGAGAGTTATTTTTTTAACCCCATGTTATAGCATAGGCGATCATCGTAGTTTATAATGGGCATATCGTAAATTTTAAGTTAATTTATTCAGCGAGTGTTTGTGGCTAATAGTTAGTCTAGGGACATAGTACATTGTGACATAAAATGGGGCCGTTTCTGAGAGTTATTTTTTTAACCCCATGTTATAGCATAGGCGATCATCGTAGTTTATAATGGGCATATCGTAAATTTTAAGTTAATTTATTCAGCGAGTGTTTGTGGCTAATAGTTAGTCTAGGGACATAGTACATTGTGACATAAAATGGGGCCGTTTCTGAGAGTTATTTTTTTAACCCCATGTTATAGCATAGGCGATCATCGTAGTTTATAATGGGCATATCGTAAATTTTAAGTTAATTTATTCAGCGAGTGTTTGTGGCTAATAGTTAGTCTAGGGACATAGTACATTGTGACATAAAATGGGGCCGTTTCTGAGAGTTATTTTTTTAACCCCATGTTATAGCATAGGCGATCATCGTAGTTTATAATGGGCATATCGTAAATTTTAAGTTAATTTATTCAGCGAGTGTTTGTGGCTAATAGTTAGTCTAGGGACATAGTACATTGTGACATAAAATGGGGCCGTTTCTGAGAGTTATTTTTTTAACCCCATGTTATAGCATAGGCGATCATCGTAGTTTATAATGGGCATATCGTAAATTTTAAGTTAATTTATTCAGCGAGTGTTTGTGGCTAATAGTTAGTCTAGGGACATAGTACATTGTGACATAAAATGGGGCCGTTTCTGAGAGTTATTTTTTTAACCCCATGTTATAGCATAGGCGATCATCGTAGTTTATAATGGGCATATCGTAAATTTTAAGTTAATTTATTCAGCGAGTGTTTGTGGCTAATAGTTAGTCTAGGGACATAGTACATTGTGACATAAAATGGGGCCGTTTCTGAGAGTTATTTTTTTAACCCCATGTTATAGCATAGGCGATCATCGTAGTTTATAATGGGCATATCGTAAATTTTAAGTTAATTTATTCAGCGAGTGTTTGTGGCTAATAGTTAGTCTAGGGACATAGTACATTGTGACATAAAATGGGGCCGTTTCTGAGAGTTATTTTTTTAACCCCATGTTATAGCATAGGCGATCATCGTAGTTTATAATGGGCATATCGTAAATTTTAAGTTAATTTATTCAGCGAGTGTTTGTGGCTAATAGTTAGTCTAGGGACATAGTACATTGTGACATAAAATGGGGCCGTTTCTGAGAGTTATTTTTTTAACCCCATGTTATAGCATAGGCGATCATCGTAGTTTATAATGGGCATATCGTAAATTTTAAGTTAATTTATTCAGCGAGTGTTTGTGGCTAATAGTTAGTCTAGGGACATAGTACATTGTGACATAAAATGGGGCCGTTTCTGAGAGTTATTTTTTTAACCCCATGTTATAGCATAGGCGATCATCGTAGTTTATAATGGGCATATCGTAAATTTTAAGTTAATTTATTCAGCGAGTGTTTGTGGCTAATAGTTAGTCTAGGGACATAGTACATTGTGACATAAAATGGGGCCGTTTCTGAGAGTTATTTTTTTAACCCCATGTTATAGCATAGGCGATCATCGTAGTTTATAATGGGCATATCGTAAATTTTAAGTTAATTTATTCAGCGAGTGTTTGTGGCTAATAGTTAGTCTAGGGACATAGTACATTGTGACATAAAATGGGGCCGTTTCTGAGAGTTATTTTTTTAACCCCATGTTATAGCATAGGCGATCATCGTAGTTTATAATGGGCATATCGTAAATTTTAAGTTAATTTATTCAGCGAGTGTTTGTGGCTAATAGTTAGTCTAGGGACATAGTACATTGTGACATAAAATGGGGCCGTTTCTGAGAGTTATTTTTTTAACCCCATGTTATAGCATAGGCGATCATCGTAGTTTATAATGGGCATATCGTAAATTTTAAGTTAATTTATTCAGCGAGTGTTTGTGGCTAATAGTTAGTCTAGGGACATAGTACATTGTGACATAAAATGGGGCCGTTTCTGAGAGTTATTTTTTTAACCCCATGTTATAGCATAGGCGATCATCGTAGTTTATAATGGGCATATCGTAAATTTTAAGTTAATTTATTCAGCGAGTGTTTGTGGCTAATAGTTAGTCTAGGGACATAGTACATTGTGACATAAAATGGGGCCGTTTCTGAGAGTTATTTTTTTAACCCCATGTTATAGCATAGGCGATCATCGTAGTTTATAATGGGCATATCGTAAATTTTAAGTTAATTTATTCAGCGAGTGTTTGTGGCTAATAGTTAGTCTAGGGACATAGTACATTGTGACATAAAATGGGGCCGTTTCTGAGAGTTATTTTTTTAACCCCATGTTATAGCATAGGCGATCATCGTAGTTTATAATGGGCATATCGTAAATTTTAAGTTAATTTATTCAGCGAGTGTTTGTGGCTAATAGTTAGTCTAGGGACATAGTACATTGTGACATAAAATGGGGCCGTTTCTGAGAGTTATTTTTTTAACCCCATGTTATAGCATAGGCGATCATCGTAGTTTATAATGGGCATATCGTAAATTTTAAGTTAATTTATTCAGCGAGTGTTTGTGGCTAATAGTTAGTCTAGGGACATAGTACATTGTGACATAAAATGGGGCCGTTTCTGAGAGTTATTTTTTTAACCCCATGTTATAGCATAGGCGATCATCGTAGTTTATAATGGGCATATCGTAAATTTTAAGTTAATTTATTCAGCGAGTGTTTGTGGCTAATAGTTAGTCTAGGGACATAGTACATTGTGACATAAAATGGGGCCGTTTCTGAGAGTTATTTTTTTAACCCCATGTTATAGCATAGGCGATCATCGTAGTTTATAATGGGCATATCGTAAATTTTAAGTTAATTTATTCAGCGAGTGTTTGTGGCTAATAGTTAGTCTAGGGACATAGTACATTGTGACATAAAATGGGGCCGTTTCTGAGAGTTATTTTTTTAACCCCATGTTATAGCATAGGCGATCATCGTAGTTTATAATGGGCATATCGTAAATTTTAAGTTAATTTATTCAGCGAGTGTTTGTGGCTAATAGTTAGTCTAGGGACATAGTACATTGTGACATAAAATGGGGCCGTTTCTGAGAGTTATTTTTTTAACCCCATGTTATAGCATAGGCGATCATCGTAGTTTATAATGGGCATATCGTAAATTTTAAGTTAATTTATTCAGCGAGTGTTTGTGGCTAATAGTTAGTCTAGGGACATAGTACATTGTGACATAAAATGGGGCCGTTTCTGAGAGTTATTTTTTTAACCCCATGTTATAGCATAGGCGATCATCGTAGTTTATAATGGGCATATCGTAAATTTTAAGTTAATTTATTCAGCGAGTGTTTGTGGCTAATAGTTAGTCTAGGGACATAGTACATTGTGACATAAAATGGGGCCGTTTCTGAGAGTTATTTTTTTAACCCCATGTTATAGCATAGGCGATCATCGTAGTTTATAATGGGCATATCGTAAATTTTAAGTTAATTTATTCAGCGAGTGTTTGTGGCTAATAGTTAGTCTAGGGACATAGTACATTGTGACATAAAATGGGGCCGTTTCTGAGAGTTATTTTTTTAACCCCATGTTATAGCATAGGCGATCATCGTAGTTTATAATGGGCATATCGTAAATTTTAAGTTAATTTATTCAGCGAGTGTTTGTGGCTAATAGTTAGTCTAGGGACATAGTACATTGTGACATAAAATGGGGCCGTTTCTGAGAGTTATTTTTTTAACCCCATGTTATAGCATAGGCGATCATCGTAGTTTATAATGGGCATATCGTAAATTTTAAGTTAATTTATTCAGCGAGTGTTTGTGGCTAATAGTTAGTCTAGGGACATAGTACATTGTGACATAAAATGGGGCCGTTTCTGAGAGTTATTTTTTTAACCCCATGTTATAGCATAGGCGATCATCGTAGTTTATAATGGGCATATCGTAAATTTTAAGTTAATTTATTCAGCGAGTGTTTGTGGCTAATAGTTAGTCTAGGGACATAGTACATTGTGACATAAAATGGGGCCGTTTCTGAGAGTTATTTTTTTAACCCCATGTTATAGCATAGGCGATCATCGTAGTTTATAATGGGCATATCGTAAATTTTAAGTTAATTTATTCAGCGAGTGTTTGTGGCTAATAGTTAGTCTAGGGACATAGTACATTGTGACATAAAATGGGGCCGTTTCTGAGAGTTATTTTTTTAACCCCATGTTATAGCATAGGCGATCATCGTAGTTTATAATGGGCATATCGTAAATTTTAAGTTAATTTATTCAGCGAGTGTTTGTGGCTAATAGTTAGTCTAGGGACATAGTACATTGTGACATAAAATGGGGCCGTTTCTGAGAGTTATTTTTTTAACCCCATGTTATAGCATAGGCGATCATCGTAGTTTATAATGGGCATATCGTAAATTTTAAGTTAATTTATTCAGCGAGTGTTTGTGGCTAATAGTTAGTCTAGGGACATAGTACATTGTGACATAAAATGGGGCCGTTTCTGAGAGTTATTTTTTTAACCCCATGTTATAGCATAGGCGATCATCGTAGTTTATAATGGGCATATCGTAAATTTTAAGTTAATTTATTCAGCGAGTGTTTGTGGCTAATAGTTAGTCTAGGGACATAGTACATTGTGACATAAAATGGGGCCGTTTCTGAGAGTTATTTTTTTAACCCCATGTTATAGCATAGGCGATCATCGTAGTTTATAATGGGCATATCGTAAATTTTAAGTTAATTTATTCAGCGAGTGTTTGTGGCTAATAGTTAGTCTAGGGACATAGTACATTGTGACATAAAATGGGGCCGTTTCTGAGAGTTATTTTTTTAACCCCATGTTATAGCATAGGCGATCATCGTAGTTTATAATGGGCATATCGTAAATTTTAAGTTAATTTATTCAGCGAGTGTTTGTGGCTAATAGTTAGTCTAGGGACATAGTACATTGTGACATAAAATGGGGCCGTTTCTGAGAGTTATTTTTTTAACCCCATGTTATAGCATAGGCGATCATCGTAGTTTATAATGGGCATATCGTAAATTTTAAGTTAATTTATTCAGCGAGTGTTTGTGGCTAATAGTTAGTCTAGGGACATAGTACATTGTGACATAAAATGGGGCCGTTTCTGAGAGTTATTTTTTTAACCCCATGTTATAGCATAGGCGATCATCGTAGTTTATAATGGGCATATCGTAAATTTTAAGTTAATTTATTCAGCGAGTGTTTGTGGCTAATAGTTAGTCTAGGGACATAGTACATTGTGACATAAAATGGGGCCGTTTCTGAGAGTTATTTTTTTAACCCCATGTTATAGCATAGGCGATCATCGTAGTTTATAATGGGCATATCGTAAATTTTAAGTTAATTTATTCAGCGAGTGTTTGTGGCTAATAGTTAGTCTAGGGACATAGTACATTGTGACATAAAATGGGGCCGTTTCTGAGAGTTATTTTTTTAACCCCATGTTATAGCATAGGCGATCATCGTAGTTTATAATGGGCATATCGTAAATTTTAAGTTAATTTATTCAGCGAGTGTTTGTGGCTAATAGTTAGTCTAGGGACATAGTACATTGTGACATAAAATGGGGCCGTTTCTGAGAGTTATTTTTTTAACCCCATGTTATAGCATAGGCGATCATCGTAGTTTATAATGGGCATATCGTAAATTTTAAGTTAATTTATTCAGCGAGTGTTTGTGGCTAATAGTTAGTCTAGGGACATAGTACATTGTGACATAAAATGGGGCCGTTTCTGAGAGTTATTTTTTTAACCCCATGTTATAGCATAGGCGATCATCGTAGTTTATAATGGGCATATCGTAAATTTTAAGTTAATTTATTCAGCGAGTGTTTGTGGCTAATAGTTAGTCTAGGGACATAGTACATTGTGACATAAAATGGGGCCGTTTCTGAGAGTTATTTTTTTAACCCCATGTTATAGCATAGGCGATCATCGTAGTTTATAATGGGCATATCGTAAATTTTAAGTTAATTTATTCAGCGAGTGTTTGTGGCTAATAGTTAGTCTAGGGACATAGTACATTGTGACATAAAATGGGGCCGTTTCTGAGAGTTATTTTTTTAACCCCATGTTATAGCATAGGCGATCATCGTAGTTTATAATGGGCATATCGTAAATTTTAAGTTAATTTATTCAGCGAGTGTTTGTGGCTAATAGTTAGTCTAGGGACATAGTACATTGTGACATAAAATGGGGCCGTTTCTGAGAGTTATTTTTTTAACCCCATGTTATAGCATAGGCGATCATCGTAGTTTATAATGGGCATATCGTAAATTTTAAGTTAATTTATTCAGCGAGTGTTTGTGGCTAATAGTTAGTCTAGGGACATAGTACATTGTGACATAAAATGGGGCCGTTTCTGAGAGTTATTTTTTTAACCCCATGTTATAGCATAGGCGATCATCGTAGTTTATAATGGGCATATCGTAAATTTTAAGTTAATTTATTCAGCGAGTGTTTGTGGCTAATAGTTAGTCTAGGGACATAGTACATTGTGACATAAAATGGGGCCGTTTCTGAGAGTTATTTTTTTAACCCCATGTTATAGCATAGGCGATCATCGTAGTTTATAATGGGCATATCGTAAATTTTAAGTTAATTTATTCAGCGAGTGTTTGTGGCTAATAGTTAGTCTAGGGACATAGTACATTGTGACATAAAATGGGGCCGTTTCTGAGAGTTATTTTTTTAACCCCATGTTATAGCATAGGCGATCATCGTAGTTTATAATGGGCATATCGTAAATTTTAAGTTAATTTATTCAGCGAGTGTTTGTGGCTAATAGTTAGTCTAGGGACATAGTACATTGTGACATAAAATGGGGCCGTTTCTGAGAGTTATTTTTTTAACCCCATGTTATAGCATAGGCGATCATCGTAGTTTATAATGGGCATATCGTAAATTTTAAGTTAATTTATTCAGCGAGTGTTTGTGGCTAATAGTTAGTCTAGGGACATAGTACATTGTGACATAAAATGGGGCCGTTTCTGAGAGTTATTTTTTTAACCCCATGTTATAGCATAGGCGATCATCGTAGTTTATAATGGGCATATCGTAAATTTTAAGTTAATTTATTCAGCGAGTGTTTGTGGCTAATAGTTAGTCTAGGGACATAGTACATTGTGACATACATAGTACATTGTGACATAAAATGGGGCCGTTTCTGAGAGTTATTTTTTTAACCCCATGTTATAGCATAGGCGATCATCGTAGTTTATAATGGGCATATCGTAAATTTTAAGTTAATTTATTCAGCGAGTGTTTGTGGCTAATAGTTAGTCTAGGGACATAGTACATTGTGACATAAAATGGGGCCGTTTCTGAGAGTTATTTTTTTAACCCCATGTTATAGCATAGGCGATCATCGTAGTTTATAATGGGCATATCGTAAATTTTAAGTTAATTTATTCAGCGAGTGTTTGTGGCTAATAGTTAGTCTAGGGACATAGTACATTGTGACATAAAATGGGGCCGTTTCTGAGAGTTATTTTTTTAACCCCATGTTATAGCATAGGCGATCATCGTAGTTTATAATGGGCATATCGTAAATTTTAAGTTAATTTATTCAGCGAGTGTTTGTGGCTAATAGTTAGTCTAGGGACATAGTACATTGTGACATAAAATGGGGCCGTTTCTGAGAGTTATTTTTTTAACCCCATGTTATAGCATAGGCGATCATCGTAGTTTATAATGGGCATATTGTAAATTTTAAGTTAATTTATTCAGCGAGTGTTTGTGGCTAATAGTTAGTCTAGGGACATAGTACATTGTGACATAAAATGGGGCCGTTTCTGAGAGTTATTTTTTTAACCCCATGTTATAGCATAGGCGATCATCGTAGTTTATAATGGGCATATCGTAAATTTTAAGTTAATTTATTCAGCGAGTGTTTGTGGCTAATAGTTAGTCTAGGGACATAGTACATTGTGACATAAAATGGGGCCGTTTCTGAGAGTTATTTTTTTAACCCTCATGTTATAGCATAGGCGATCATCGTAGTTTATAATGGGCATATCGTACATTTTAAGTTAATTTATTCAGCGAGTGTTTGTGGCTAATAGTTAGTCTAGGGACATAGTACATTGTGACATAAAATGGGGCCGTTTCTGAGAGTTATTTTTTTAACCCCATGTTATAGCATAGGCGATCATCGTAGTTTATAATGGGCATATCGTAAATTTTAAGTTAATTTATTCAGCGAGTGTTTGTGGCTAATAGTTAGTCTAGGGACATAGTACATTGTGACATAAAATGGGGCCGTTTCTGAGAGTTATTTTTTTAACCCCATGCATATGCGATCATCATAGTTTATAATGGGCATATCGTAAATTTTAAGTTAATTTATTCAGCGAGTGTTTGTGTCTAATAGTTAGTCTAGGGACATAGTACATTGTGACATAAAATGGGGCCGTTTCTGAGAGTTATTTTTTTAACCCCATGTTATAGCATAGGCGATCATCGTAGTTTATAATGGGCATATCGTAAATTTTAAGTTAATTTATTCAGCGAGTGTTTGTGGCTAATAGTTAGTCTAGGGACATAGTACATTGTGACATAAAATGGGGCCGTTTCTGAGAGTTATTTTTTTAACCCCATGTTATAGCATAGGCGATCATCGTAGTTTATAATGGGCATATCGTAAATTTTAAGTTAATTTATTCAGCGAGTGTTTGTGGCTAATAGTTAGTCTAGGGACATAGTACATTGTGACATAAAATGGGGCCGTTTCTGAGAGTTATTTTTTTAACCCCATGTTATAGCATAGGCGATCATCGTAGTTTATAATGGGCATATCGTAAATTTTAAGTTAATTTATTCAGCGAGTGTTTGTGGCTAAGGGACATAGTACATTGTGACATAAAATGGGGCCGTTTCTGAGAGTTATTTTTTAACCCCATGTTATAGCATAGGCGATCATCGTAGTTTATAATGGGCATATCGTAAATTTTAAGTTAATTTATTCAGCGAGTGTTTGTGGCTAATAGTTAGTCTAGGGACATAGTACATTGTGACATAAAATGGGGCCGTTTCTGAGAGTTATTTTTTTAACCCCATGTTATAGCATAGGCGATCATCGTAGTTTATAATGGGCATATCGTAAATTTTAAGTTAATTATACAGCGAGTGTTTGTGGCTAATAGTTAGTCTAGGGACATAGTACATTGTGACATAAATGGGCCGTTTCTGAGAGTTATTTTTTTAACCCCATGTTATAGCATAGGCGATCATCGTAGTTTATAATGGGCATATCGTAAATTTTAAGTTAATTTATTCAGCGAGTGTTTGTGGCTAATAGTTAGTCTAGGGACATAGTACATTGTGACATAAAATGGGGCCGTTTCTGAGAGTTATTTTTTTAACCCCATGTTATAGCATAGGCGATCATCGTAGTTTATAATGGGCATATCGTAAATTTTAAGTTAATTTATTCAGCGAGTGTTTGTGGTTAATATTTAGTCTAGGGACATAGTACATTGTGACATAAAATGGGGCCGTTTCTGAGAGTTATTTTTTTAACCCCATGTTATAGCATAGGCGATCATCGTAGTTTATAATGGGCATATCGTAAATTTTAAGTTAATTTATTCAGCGAGTGTTTGTGGCTAATAGTTAGTCTAGGGACATAGTACATTGTGACATAAAATGGGGCCGTTTCTGAGAGTTATTTTTTTAACCCCATGTTATAGCATAGGCGATCATCGTAGTTTATAATGGGCATATCGTAAATTTTAAGTTAATTTATTCAGCGAGTGTTTGTGGCTAATAGTTAGTCTAGGGACATAGTACATTGTGACATAAAATGGGGCCGTTTCTGAGAGTTATTTTTTTAACCCCATGTTATAGCATAGGCGATCATCGTAGTTTATAATGGGCATATCGTAAATTTTAAGTTAATTTATTCAGCGAGTGTTTGTGGCTAATAGTTAGTCTAGGGACATAGTACATTGTGACATAAAATGGGGCCGTTTCTGAGAGTTATTTTTTTAACCCCATGTTATAGCATAGGCGATCATCGTAGTTTATAATGGGCATATCGTAAATTTTAAGTTAATTTATTCAGCGAGTGTTTGTGGCTAATAGTTAGTCTAGGGACATAGTACATTGTGACATAAAATGGGGCCGTTTCTGAGAGTTATTTTTTTAACCCCATGTTATAGCATAGGCGATCATCGTAGTTTATAATGGGCATATCGTAAATTTTAAGTTAATTTATTCAGCGAGTGTTTGTGGCTAATAGTTAGTCTAGGGACATAGTACATTGTGACATAAAATGGGGCCGTTTCTGAGAGTTATTTTTTTAACCCCATGTTATAGCATAGGCGATCATCGTAGTTTATAATGGGAATATCGTAAATTTTAAGTTAATTTATTCAGCGAGTGTTTGTGGCTAATAGTTAGTCTAGGGACATAGTACATTGTGACATAAAATGGGGCCGTTTCTGAGAGTTATTTTTTTAACCCCATGTTATAGCATAGGCGATCATCGTAGTTTATAATGGGCATATCGTAAATTTTAAGTTAATTTATTCAGCGAGTGTTTGTGGCTAATAGTTAGTCTAGGGACATAGTACATTGTGACATAAAATGGGGCCGTTTCTGAGAGTTATTTTTTTAACCCCATGTTATAGCATAGGCGATCATCGTAGTTTATAATGGGCATATCGTAAATTTTAAGTTAATTTATTCAGCGAGTGTTTGTGGCTAATAGTTAGTCTAGGGACATAGTACATTGTGACATAAAATGGGGCCGTTTCTGAGAGTTATTTTTTTAACCCCATGTTATAGCATAGGCGATCATCGTAGTTTATAATGGGCATATCGTAAATTTTAAGTTAATTTATTCAGCGAGTGTTTGTGGCTAATAGTTAGTCTAGGGACATAGTACATTGTGACATAAAATGGGGCCGTTTCTGAGAGTTATTTTTTTAACCCCATGTTATAGCATAGGCGATCATCGTAGTTTATAATGGGCATATCGTAAATTTTAAGTTAATTTATTCAGCGAGTGTTTGTGGCTAATAGTTAGTCTAGGGACATAGTACATTGTGACATAAAATGGGGCCGTTTCTGAGAGTTATTTTTTTAACCCCATGTTATAGCATAGGCGATCATCGTAGTTTATAATGGGCATATCGTAAATTTTAAGTTAATTTATTCAGCGAGTGTTTGTGGCTAATAGTTAGTCTAGGGACATAGTACATTGTGACATAAAATGGGGCCGTTTCTGAGAGTTATTTTTTTAACCCCATGTTATAGCATAGGCGATCATCGTAGTTTATAATGGGCATATCGTAAATTTTAAGTTAATTTATTCAGCGAGTGTTTGTGGCTAATAGTTAGTCTAGGGACATAGTACATTGTGACATAAAATGGGGCCGTTTCTGAGAGTTATTTTTTTAACCCCATGTTATAGCATAGGCGATCATCGTAGTTTATAATGGGCATATCGTAAATTTTAAGTTAATTTATTCAGCGAGTGTTTGTGGCTAATAGTTAGTCTAGGGACATAGTACATTGTGACATAAAATGGGGCCGTTTCTGAGAGTTATTTTTTTAACCCCATGTTATAGCATAGGCGATCATCGTAGTTTATAATGGGCATATCGTAAATTTTAAGTTAATTTATTCAGCGAGTGTTTGTGGCTAATAGTTAGTCTAGGGACATAGTACATTGTGACATAAAATGGGGCCGTTTCTGAGAGTTATTTTTTTAACCCCATGTTATAGCATAGGCGATCATCGTAGTTTATAATGGGCATATCGTAAATTTTAAGTTAATTTATTCAGCGAGTGTTTGTGGCTAATAGTTAGTCTAGGGACATAGTACATTGTGACATAAAATGGGGCCGTTTCTGAGAGTTATTTTTTTAACCCCATGTTATAGCATAGGCGATCATCGTAGTTTATAATGGGCATATCGTAAATTTTAAGTTAATTTATTCAGCGAGTGTTTGTGGCTAATAGTTAGTCTAGGGACATAGTACATTGTGACATAAAATGGGGCCGTTTCTGAGAGTTATTTTTTTAACCCCATGTTATAGCATAGGCGATCATCGTAGTTTATAATGGGCATATCGTAAATTTTAAGTTAATTTATTCAGCGAGTGTTTGTGGCTAATAGTTAGTCTAGGGACATAGTACATTGTGACATAAAATGGGGCCGTTTCTGAGAGTTATTTTTTTAACCCCATGTTATAGCATAGGCGATCATCGTAGTTTATAATGGGCATATCGTAAATTTTAAGTTAATTTATTCAGCGAGTGTTTGTGGCTAATAGTTAGTCTAGGGACATAGTACATTGTGACATAAAATGGGGCCGTTTCTGAGAGTTATTTTTTTAACCCCATGTTATAGCATAGGCGATCATCGTAGTTTATAATGGGCATATCGTAAATTTTAAGTTAATTTATTCAGCGAGTGTTTGTGGCTAATAGTTAGTCTAGGGACATAGTACATTGTGACATAAAATGGGGCCGTTTCTGAGAGTTATTTTTTTAACCCCATGTTATAGCATAGGCGATCATCGTAGTTTATAATGGGCATATCGTAAATTTTAAGTTAATTTATTCAGCGAGTGTTTGTGGCTAATAGTTAGTCTAGGGACATAGTACATTGTGACATAAAATGGGGCCGTTTCTGAGAGTTATTTTTTTAACCCCATGTTATAGCATAGGCGATCATCGTAGTTTATAATGGGCATATCGTAAATTTTAAGTTAATTTATTCAGCGAGTGTTTGTGGCTAATAGTTAGTCTAGGGACATAGTACATTGTGACATAAAATGGGGCCGTTTCTGAGAGTTATTTTTTTAACCCCATGTTATAGCATAGGCGATCATCGTAGTTTATAATGGGCATATCGTAAATTTTAAGTTAATTTATTCAGCGAGTGTTTGTGGCTAATAGTTAGTCTAGGGACATAGTACATTGTGACATAAAATGGGGCCGTTTCTGAGAGTTATTTTTTTAACCCCATGTTATAGCATAGGCGATCATCGTAGTTTATAATGGGCATATCGTAAATTTTAAGTTAATTTATTCAGCGAGTGTTTGTGGCTAATAGTTAGTCTAGGGACATAGTACATTGTGACATAAAATGGGGCCGTTTCTGAGAGTTATTTTTTTAACCCCATGTTATAGCATAGGCGATCATCGTAGTTTATAATGGGCATATCGTAAATTTTAAGTTAATTTATTCAGCGAGTGTTTGTGGCTAATAGTTAGTCTAGGGACATAGTACATTGTGACATAAAATGGGGCCGTTTCTGAGAGTTATTTTTTTAACCCCATGTTATAGCATAGGCGATCATCGTAGTTTATAATGGGCATATCGTAAATTTTAAGTTAATTTATTCAGCGAGTGTTTGTGGCTAATAGTTAGTCTAGGGACATAGTACATTGTGACATAAAATGGGGCCGTTTCTGAGAGTTATTTTTTTAACCCCATGTTATAGCATAGGCGATCATCGTAGTTTATAATGGGCATATCGTAAATTTTAAGTTAATTTATTCAGCGAGTGTTTGTGGCTAATAGTTAGTCTAGGGACATAGTACATTGTGACATAAAATGGGGCCGTTTCTGAGAGTTATTTTTTTAACCCCATGTTATAGCATAGGCGATCATCGTAGTTTATAATGGGCATATCGTAAATTTTAAGTTAATTTATTCAGCGAGTGTTTGTGGCTAATAGTTAGTCTAGGGACATAGTACATTGTGACATAAAATGGGGCCGTTTCTGAGAGTTATTTTTTTAACCCCATGTTATAGCATAGGCGATCATCGTAGTTTATAATGGGCATATCGTAAATTTTAAGTTAATTTATTCAGCGAGTGTTTGTGGCTAATAGTTAGTCTAGGGACATAGTACATTGTGACATAAAATGGGGCCGTTTCTGAGAGTTATTTTTTTAACCCCATGTTATAGCATAGGCGATCATCGTAGTTTATAATGGGCATATCGTAAATTTTAAGTTAATTTATTCAGCGAGTGTTTGTGGCTAATAGTTAGTCTAGGGACATAGTACATTGTGACATAAAATGGGGCCGTTTCTGAGAGTTATTTTTTTAACCCCATGTTATAGCATAGGCGATCATCGTAGTTTATAATGGGCATATCGTAAATTTTAAGTTAATTTATTCAGCGAGTGTTTGTGGCTAATAGTTAGTCTAGGGACATAGTACATTGTGACATAAAATGGGGCCGTTTCTGAGAGTTATTTTTTTAACCCCATGTTATAGCATAGGCGATCATCGTAGTTTATAATGGGCATATCGTAAATTTTAAGTTAATTTATTCAGCGAGTGTTTGTGGCTAATAGTTAGTCTAGGGACATAGTACATTGTGACATAAAATGGGGCCGTTTCTGAGAGTTATTTTTTTAACCCCATGTTATAGCATAGGCGATCATCGTAGTTTATAATGGGCATATCGTAAATTTTAAGTTAATTTATTCAGCGAGTGTTTGTGGCTAATAGTTAGTCTAGGGACATAGTACATTGTGACATAAAATGGGGCCGTTTCTGAGAGTTATTTTTTTAACCCCATGTTATAGCATAGGCGATCATCGTAGTTTATAATGGGCATATCGTAAATTTTAAGTTAATTTATTCAGCGAGTGTTTGTGGCTAATAGTTAGTCTAGGGACATAGTACATTGTGACATAAAATGGGGCCGTTTCTGAGAGTTATTTTTTTAACCCCATGTTATAGCATAGGCGATCATCGTAGTTTATAATGGGCATATCGTAAATTTTAAGTTAATTTATTCAGCGAGTGTTTGTGGCTAATAGTTAGTCTAGGGACATAGTACATTGTGACATAAAATGGGGCCGTTTCTGAGAGTTATTTTTTTAACCCCATGTTATAGCATAGGCGATCATCGTAGTTTATAATGGGCATATCGTAAATTTTAAGTTAATTTATTCAGCGAGTGTTTGTGGCTAATAGTTAGTCTAGGGACATAGTACATTGTGACATAAAATGGGGCCGTTTCTGAGAGTTATTTTTTTAACCCCATGTTATAGCATAGGCGATCATCGTAGTTTATAATGGGCATATCGTAAATTTTAAGTTAATTTATTCAGCGAGTGTTTGTGGCTAATAGTTAGTCTAGGGACATAGTACATTGTGACATAAAATGGGGCCGTTTCTGAGAGTTATTTTTTTAACCCCATGTTATAGCATAGGCGATCATCGTAGTTTATAATGGGCATATCGTAAATTTTAAGTTAATTTATTCAGCGAGTGTTTGTGGCTAATAGTTAGTCTAGGGACATAGTACATTGTGACATAAAATGGGGCCGTTTCTGAGAGTTATTTTTTTAACCCCATGTTATAGCATAGGCGATCATCGTAGTTTATAATGGGCATATCGTAAATTTTAAGTTAATTTATTCAGCGAGTGTTTGTGGCTAATAGTTAGTCTAGGGACATAGTACATTGTGACATAAAATGGGGCCGTTTCTGAGAGTTATTTTTTTAACCCCATGTTATAGCATAGGCGATCATCGTAGTTTATAATGGGCATATCGTAAATTTTAAGTTAATTTATTCAGCGAGTGTTTGTGGCTAATAGTTAGTCTAGGGACATAGTACATTGTGACATAAAATGGGGCCGTTTCTGAGAGTTATTTTTTTAACCCCATGTTATAGCATAGGCGATCATCGTAGTTTATAATGGGCATATCGTAAATTTTAAGTTAATTTATTCAGCGAGTGTTTGTGGCTAATAGTTAGTCTAGGGACATAGTACATTGTGACATAAAATGGGGCCGTTTCTGAGAGTTATTTTTTTAACCCCATGTTATAGCATAGGCGATCATCGTAGTTTATAATGGGCATATCGTAAATTTTAAGTTAATTTATTCAGCGAGTGTTTGTGGCTAATAGTTAGTCTAGGGACATAGTACATTGTGACATAAAATGGGGCCGTTTCTGAGAGTTATTTTTTTAACCCCATGTTATAGCATAGGCGATCATCGTAGTTTATAATGGGCATATCGTAAATTTTAAGTTAATTTATTCAGCGAGTGTTTGTGGCTAATAGTTAGTCTAGGGACATAGTACATTGTGACATAAAATGGGGCCGTTTCTGAGAGTTATTTTTTTAACCCCATGTTATAGCATAGGCGATCATCGTAGTTTATAATGGGCATATCGTAAATTTTAAGTTAATTTATTCAGCGAGTGTTTGTGGCTAATAGTTAGTCTAGGGACATAGTACATTGTGACATAAAATGGGGCCGTTTCTGAGAGTTATTTTTTTAACCCCATGTTATAGCATAGGCGATCATCGTAGTTTATAATGGGCATATCGTAAATTTTAAGTTAATTTATTCAGCGAGTGTTTGTGGCTAATAGTTAGTCTAGGGACATAGTACATTGTGACATAAAATGGGGCCGTTTCTGAGAGTTATTTTTTTAACCCCATGTTATAGCATAGGCGATCATCGTAGTTTATAATGGGCATATCGTAAATTTTAAGTTAATTTATTCAGCGAGTGTTTGTGGCTAATAGTTAGTCTAGGGACATAGTACATTGTGACATAAAATGGGGCCGTTTCTGAGAGTTATTTTTTTAACCCCATGTTATAGCATAGGCGATCATCGTAGTTTATAATGGGCATATCGTAAATTTTAAGTTAATTTATTCAGCGAGTGTTTGTGGCTAATAGTTAGTCTAGGGACATAGTACATTGTGACATAAAATGGGGCCGTTTCTGAGAGTTATTTTTTTAACCCCATGTTATAGCATAGGCGATCATCGTAGTTTATAATGGGCATATCGTAAATTTTAAGTTAATTTATTCAGCGAGTGTTTGTGGCTAATAGTTAGTCTAGGGACATAGTACATTGTGACATAAAATGGGGCCGTTTCTGAGAGTTATTTTTTTAACCCCATGTTATAGCATAGGCGATCATCGTAGTTTATAATGGGCATATCGTAAATTTTAAGTTAATTTATTCAGCGAGTGTTTGTGGCTAATAGTTAGTCTAGGCACATAGTACATTGTGACATAAAATGGGGCCGTTTCTGAGAGTTATTTTTTTAACCCCATGTTATAGCATAGGCGATCATCGTAGTTTATAATGGGCATATCGTAAATTTTAAGTTAGTTTATTCAGCGCGTGTTGTGGCTAATAGTTAGTCTAGGGACATAGTACATTGTGACATAAAATGGGGCCGTTTCTGAGAGTTATTTTTTTAACCCCATGTTATAGCATAGGCGATCATCGTAGTTTATAATGGGCATATCGTAAATTTTAAGTTAATTTATTCAGCGACGTGTTTGTGGCTAATAGTTAGTCTAGGGACATAGTACATTGTGACATAAAATGGGGCCGTTTCTGAGAGTTATTTTTTTAACCCCATGTTATAGCATAGGCGATCATCGTAGTTTATAATGGGCATATCGTAAATTTTAAGTTAATTTATTCAGCGAGTGTTTGTGGCTAATAGTTAGTCTAGGGACATAGTACATTGTGACATAAAATGGGGCCGTTTCTGAGAGTTATTTTTTTAACCCCATGTTATAGCATAGGCGATCATCGTAGTTTATAATGGGCATATCGTAAATTTTAAGTTAATTTATTCAGCGAGTGTTTGTGGCTAATAGTTAGTCTAGGGACATAGTACATTGTGACATAAAATGGGGCCGTTTCTGAGAGTTATTTTTTTAACCCCATGTTATAGCATAGGCGATCATCGTAGTTTATAATGGGCATATCGTAAATTTTAAGTTAATTTATTCAGCGAGTGTTTGTGGCTAATAGTTAGTCTAGGGACATAGTACATTGTGACATAAAATGGGGCCGTTTCTGAGAGTTATTTTTTTAACCCCATGTTATAGCATAGGCGATCATCGTAGTTTATAATGGGCATATCGTAAATTTTAAGTTAATTTATTCAGCGAGTGTTTGTGGCTAATAGTTAGTCTAGGGACATAGTACATTGTGACATAAAATGGGGCCGTTTCTGAGAGTTATTTTTTTAACCCCATGTTATAGCATAGGCGATCATCGTAGTTTATAATGGGCATATCGTAAATTTTAAGTTAATTTATTCAGCGAGTGTTTGTGGCTAATAGTTAGTCTAGGGACATAGTACATTGTGACATAAAATGGGGCCGTTTCTGAGAGTTATTTTTTTAACCCCATGTTATAGCATAGGCGATCATCGTAGTTTATAATGGGCATATCGTAAATTTTAAGTTAATTTATTCAGCGAGTGTTTGTGGCTAATAGTTAGTCTAGGGACATAGTACATTGTGACATAAAATGGGGCCGTTTCTGAGAGTTATTTTTTTAACCCCATGTTATAGCATAGGCGATCATCGTAGTTTATAATGGGCATATCGTAAATTTTAAGTTAATTTATTCAGCGAGTGTTTGTGGCTAATAGTTAGTCTAGGGACATAGTACATTGTGACATAAAATGGGGCCGTTTCTGAGAGTTATTTTTTTAACCCCATGTTATAGCATAGGCGATCATCGTAGTTTATAATGGGCATATCGTAAATTTTAAGTTAATTTATTCAGCGAGTGTTTGTGGCTAATAGTTAGTCTAGGGACATAGTACATTGTGACATAAAATGGGGCCGTTTCTGAGAGTTATTTTTTTAACCCCATGTTATAGCATAGGCGATCATCGTAGTTTATAATGGGCATATCGTAAATTTTAAGTTAATTTATTCAGCGAGTGTTTGTGGCTAATAGTTAGTCTAGGGACATAGTACATTGTGACATAAAATGGGGCCGTTTCTGAGAGTTATTTTTTTAACCCCATGTTATAGCATAGGCGATCATCGTAGTTTATAATGGGCATATCGTAAATTTTAAGTTAATTTATTCAGCGAGTGTTTGTGGCTAATAGTTAGTCTAGGGACATAGTACATTGTGACATAAAATGGGGCCGTTTCTGAGAGTTATTTTTTTAACCCCATGTTATAGCATAGGCGATCATCGTAGTTTATAATGGGCATATCGTAAATTTTAAGTTAATTTATTCAGCGAGTGTTTGTGGCTAATAGTTAGTCTAGGGACATAGTACATTGTGACATAAAATGGGGCCGTTTCTGAGAGTTATTTTTTTAACCCCATGTTATAGCATAGGCGATCATCGTAGTTTATAATGGGCATATCGTAAATTTTAAGTTAATTTATTCAGCGAGTGTTTGTGGCTAATAGTTAGTCTAGGGACATAGTACATTGTGACATAAAATGGGGCCGTTTCTGAGAGTTATTTTTTTAACCCCATGTTATAGCATAGGCGATC
Source organism: Terebella lapidaria (assembly GCA_949152475.1). NCBI lineage: Eukaryota > Metazoa > Annelida > Polychaeta > Terebellida > Terebellidae > Terebella > Terebella lapidaria. The sequence goes on from CASCJZ010000365.1 coordinate 82,787, forward strand.
ATCGTAGTTTATAATGGGCATATCGTAAATTTTAAGTTAATTTATTCAGCGAGTGTTTGTGGCTAATAGTTAGTCTAGGGACATAGTACATTGTGACATAAAATGGGGCCGTTTCTGAGAGTTATTTTTTTAACCCCATGTTATAGCATAGGCGATCATCGTAGTTTATAATGGGCATATCGTAAATTTTAAGTTAATTTATTCAGCGAGTGTTTGTGGCTAATAGTTAGTCTAGGGACATAGTACATTGTGACATAAAATGGGGCCGTTTCTGAGAGTTATTTTTTTAACCCCATGTTATAGCATAGGCGATCATCGTAGTTTATAATGGGCATATCGTAAATTTTAAGTTAATTTATTCAGCGAGTGTTTGTGGCTAATAGTTAGTCTAGGGACATAGTACATTGTGACATAAAATGGGGCCGTTTCTGAGAGTTATTTTTTTAACCCCATGTTATAGCATAGGCGATCATCGTAGTTTATAATGGGCATATCGTAAATTTTAAGTTAATTTATTCAGCGAGTGTTTGTGGCTAATAGTTAGTCTAGGGACATAGTACATTGTGACATAAAATGGGGCCGTTTCTGAGAGTTATTTTTTTAACCCCATGTTATAGCATAGGCGATCATCGTAGTTTATAATGGGCATATCGTAAATTTTAAGTTAATTTATTCAGCGAGTGTTTGTGGCTAATAGTTAGTCTAGGGACATAGTACATTGTGACATAAAATGGGGCCGTTTCTGAGAGTTATTTTTTTAACCCCATGTTATAGCATAGGCGATCATCGTAGTTTATAATGGGCATATCGTAAATTTTAAGTTAATTTATTCAGCGAGTGTTTGTGGCTAATAGTTAGTCTAGGGACATAGTACATTGTGACATAAAATGGGGCCGTTTCTGAGAGTTATTTTTTTAACCCCATGTTATAGCATAGGCGATCATCGTAGTTTATAATGGGCATATCGTAAATTTTAAGTTAATTTATTCAGCGAGTGTTTGTGGCTAATAGTTAGTCTAGGGACATAGTACATTGTGACATAAAATGGGGCCGTTTCTGAGAGTTATTTTTTTAACCCCATGTTATAGCATAGGCGATCATCGTAGTTTATAATGGGCATATCGTAAATTTTAAGTTAATTTATTCAGCGAGTGTTTGTGGCTAATAGTTAGTCTAGGGACATAGTACATTGTGACATAAAATGGGGCCGTTTCTGAGAGTTATTTTTTTAACCCCATGTTATAGCATAGGCGATCATCGTAGTTTATAATGGGCATATCGTAAATTTTAAGTTAATTTATTCAGCGAGTGTTTGTGGCTAATAGTTAGTCTAGGGACATAGTACATTGTGACATAAAATGGGGCCGTTTCTGAGAGTTATTTTTTTAACCCCATGTTATAGCATAGGCGATCATCGTAGTTTATAATGGGCATATCGTAAATTTTAAGTTAATTTATTCAGCGAGTGTTTGTGGCTAATAGTTAGTCTAGGGACATAGTACATTGTGACATAAAATGGGGCCGTTTCTGAGAGTTATTTTTTTAACCCCATGTTATAGCATAGGCGATCATCGTAGTTTATAATGGGCATATCGTAAATTTTAAGTTAATTTATTCAGCGAGTGTTTGTGGCTAATAGTTAGTCTAGGGACATAGTACATTGTGACATAAAATGGGGCCGTTTCTGAGAGTTATTTTTTTAACCCCATGTTATAGCATAGGCGATCATCGTAGTTTATAATGGGCATATCGTAAATTTTAAGTTAATTTATTCAGCGAGTGTTTGTGGCTAATAGTTAGTCTAGGGACATAGTACATTGTGACATAAAATGGGGCCGCTTCTGAGAGTTATTTTTTTAACCCCATGTTATAGCATAGGCGATCATCGTAGTTTATAATGGGCATATCGTAAATTTTAAGTTAATTTATTCAGCGAGTGTTTGTGGCTAATAGTTAGTCTAGGGACATAGTACATTGTGACATAAAATGGGGCCGTTTCTGAGAGTTATTTTTTTAACCCCATGTTATAGCATAGGCGATCATCGTAGTTTATAATGGGCATATCGTAAATTTTAAGTTAATTTATTCAGCGAGTGTTTGTGGCTAATAGTTAGTCTAGGGACATAGTACATTGTGACATAAAATGGGGCCGTTTCTGAGAGTTATTTTTTTAACCCCATGTTATAGCATAGGCGATCATCGTAGTTTATAATGGGCATATCGTAAATTTTAAGTTAATTTATTCAGCGAGTGTTTGTGGCTAATAGTTAGTCTAGGGACATAGTACATTGTGACATAAAATGGGGCCGTTTCTGAGAGTTATTTTTTTAACCCCATGTTATAGCATAGGCGATCATCGTAGTTTATAATGGGCATATCGTAAATTTTAAGTTAATTTATTCAGCGAGTGTTTGTGGCTAATAGTTAGTCTAGGGACATAGTACATTGTGACATAAAATGGGGCCGTTTCTGAGAGTTATTTTTTTAACCCCATGTTATAGCATAGGCGATCATCGTAGTTTATAATGGGCATATCGTAAATTTTAAGTTAATTTATTCAGCGAGTGTTTGTGGCTAATAGTTAGTCTAGGGACATAGTACATTGTGACATAAAATGGGGCCGTTTCTGAGAGTTATTTTTTTAACCCCATGTTATAGCATAGGCGATCATCGTAGTTTATAATGGGCATATCGTAAATTTTAAGTTAATTTATTCAGCGAGTGTTTGTGGCTAATAGTTAGTCTAGGGACATAGTACATTGTGACATAAAATGGGGCCGTTTCTGAGAGTTATTTTTTTAACCCCATGTTATAGCATAGGCGATCATCGTAGTTTATAATGGGCATATCGTAAATTTTAAGTTAATTTATTCAGCGAGTGTTTGTGGCTAATAGTTAGTCTAGGGACATAGTACATTGTGACATAAAATGGGGCCGTTTCTGAGAGTTATTTTTTTAACCCCATGTTATAGCATAGGCGATCATCGTAGTTTATAATGGGCATATCGTAAATTTTAAGTTAATTTATTCAGCGAGTGTTTGTGGCTAATAGTTAGTCTAGGGACATAGTACATTGTGACATAAAATGGGGCCGTTTCTGAGAGTTATTTTTTTAACCCCATGTTATAGCATAGGCGATCATCGTAGTTTATAATGGGCATATCGTAAATTTTAAGTTAATTTATTCAGCGAGTGTTTGTGGCTAATAGTTAGTCTAGGGACATAGTACATTGTGACATAAAATGGGGCCGTTTCTGAGAGTTATTTTTTTAACCCCATGTTATAGCATAGGCGATCATCGTAGTTTATAATGGGCATATCGTAAATTTTAAGTTAATTTATTCAGCGAGTGTTTGTGGCTAATAGTTAGTCTAGGGACATAGTACATTGTGACATAAAATGGGGCCGTTTCTGAGAGTTATTTTTTTAACCCCATGTTATAGCATAGGCGATCATCGTAGTTTATAATGGGCATATCGTAAATTTTAAGTTAATTTATTCAGCGAGTGTTTGTGGCTAATAGTTAGTCTAGGGACATAGTACATTGTGACATAAAATGGGGCCGTTTCTGAGAGTTATTTTTTTAACCCCATGTTATAGCATAGGCGATCATCGTAGTTTATAATGGGCATATCGTAAATTTTAAGTTAATTTATTCAGCGAGTGTTTGTGGCTAATAGTTAGTCTAGGGACATAGTACATTGTGACATAAAATGGGGCCGTTTCTGAGAGTTATTTTTTTAACCCCATGTTATAGCATAGGCGATCATCGTAGTTTATAATGGGCATATCGTAAATTTTAAGTTAATTTATTCAGCGAGTGTTTGTGGCTAATAGTTAGTCTAGGGACATAGTACATTGTGACATAAAATGGGGCCGTTTCTGAGAGTTATTTTTTTAACCCCATGTTATAGCATAGGCGATCATCGTAGTTTATAATGGGCATATCGTAAATTTTAAGTTAATTTATTCAGCGAGTGTTTGTGGCTAATAGTTAGTCTAGGGACATAGTACATTGTGACATAAAATGGGGCCGTTTCTGAGAGTTATTTTTTTAACCCCATGTTATAGCATAGGCGATCATCGTAGTTTATAATGGGCATATCGTAAATTTTAAGTTAATTTATTCAGCGAGTGTTTGTGGCTAATAGTTAGTCTAGGGACATAGTACATTGTGACATAAAATGGGGCCGTTTCTGAGAGTTATTTTTTTAACCCCATGTTATAGCATAGGCGATCATCGTAGTTTATAATGGGCATATCGTAAATTTTAAGTTAATTTATTCAGCGAGTGTTTGTGGCTAATAGTTAGTCTAGGGACATAGTACATTGTGACATAAAATGGGGCCGTTTCTGAGAGTTATTTTTTTAACCCCATGTTATAGCATAGGCGATCATCGTAGTTTATAATGGGCATATCGTAAATTTTAAGTTAATTTATTCAGCGAGTGTTTGTGGCTAATAGTTAGTCTAGGGACATAGTACATTGTGACATAAAATGGGGCCGTTTCTGAGAGTTATTTTTTTAACCCCATGTTATAGCATAGGCGATCATCGTAGTTTATAATGGGCATATCGTAAATTTTAAGTTAATTTATTCAGCGAGTGTTTGTGGCTAATAGTTAGTCTAGGGACATAGTACATTGTGACATAAAATGGGGCCGTTTCTGAGAGTTATTTTTTTAACCCCATGTTATAGCATAGGCGATCATCGTAGTTTATAATGGGCATATCGTAAATTTTAAGTTAATTTATTCAGCGAGTGTTTGTGGCTAATAGTTAGTCTAGGGACATAGTACATTGTGACATAAAATGGGGCCGTTTCTGAGAGTTATTTTTTTAACCCCATGTTATAGCATAGGCGATCATCGTAGTTTATATAATGGGCATATCGTAAATTTTAAGTTAATTTATTCAGCGAGTGTTTGTGGCTAATAGTTAGTCTAGGGACATAGTACATTGTGACATAAAATGGGGCCGTTTCTGAGAGTTATTTTTTTAACCCCATGTTATAGCATAGGCGATCATCGTAGTTTATAATGGGCATATCGTAAATTTTAAGTTAATTTATTCAGCGAGTGTTTGTGGCTAATAGTTAGTCTAGGGACATAGTACATTGTGACATAAAATGGGGCCGTTTCTGAGAGTTATTTTTTTAACCCCATGTTATAGCATAGGCGATCATCGTAGTTTATAATGGGCATATCGTAAATTTTAAGTTAATTTATTCAGCGAGTGTTTGTGGCTAATAGTTAGTCTAGGGACATAGTACATTGTGACATAAAATGGGGCCGTTTCTGAGAGTTATTTTTTTAACCCCATGTTATAGCATAGGCGATCATCGTAGTTTATAATGGGCATATCGTAAATTTTAAGTTAATTTATTCAGCGAGTGTTTGTGGCTAATAGTTAGTCTAGGGACATAGTACATTGTGACATAAAATGGGGCCGTTTCTGAGAGTTATTTTTTTAACCCCATGTTATAGCATAGGCGATCATCGTAGTTTATAATGGGCATATCGTAAATTTTAAGTTAATTTATTCAGCGAGTGTTTGTGGCTGATAGTTAGTCTAGGGACATAGTACATTGTGACATAAAATGGGGCCGTTTCTGAGAGTTATTTTTTTAACCCCATGTTATAGCATAGGCGATCATCGTAGTTTATAATGGGCATATCGTAAATTTTAAGTTAATTTATTCAGCGAGTGTTTGTGGCTAATAGTTAGTCTAGGGACATAGTACATTGTGACATAAAATGGGGCCGTTTCTGAGAGTTATTTTTTTAACCCCATGTTATAGCATAGGCGATCATCGTAGTTTATAATGGGCATATCGTAAATTTTAAGTTAATTTATTCAGCGAGTGTTTGTGGCTAATAGTTAGTCTAGGGACATAGTACATTGTGACATAAAATGGGGCCGTTTCTGAGAGTTATTTTTTTAACCCCATGTTATAGCATAGGCGATCATCGTAGTTTATAATGGGCATATCGTAAATTTTAAGTTAATTTATTCAGCGAGTGTTTGTGGCTAATAGTTAGTCTAGGGACATAGTACATTGTGACATAAAATGGGGCCGTTTCTGAGAGTTATTTTTTTAACCCCATGTTATAGCATAGGCGATCATCGTAGTTTATAATGGGCATATCGTAAATTTTAAGTTAATTTATTCAGCGAGTGTTTGTGGCTAATAGTTAGTCTAGGGACATAGTACATTGTGACATAAAATGGGGCCGTTTCTGAGAGTTATTTTTTTAACCCCATGTTATAGCATAGGCGATCATCGTAGTTTATAATGGGCATATCGTAAATTTTAAGTTAATTTATTCAGCGAGTGTTTGTGGCTAATAGTTAGTCTAGGGACATAGTACATTGTGACATAAAATGGGGCCGTTTCTGAGAGTTATTTTTTCAACCCCATGTTATAGTATAGGCGATCATCGTAGTTTATAATGGGCATATCGTAAATTTTAAGTTAATTTATTCAGCGAGTGTTTGTGGCTAATAGTTAGTCTAGGGACATAGTACATTGTGACATAAAATGGGGCCGTTTCTGAGAGTTATTTTTTTAACCCCATGTTATAGCATAGGCGATCATCGTAGTTTATAATGGGCATATCGTAAATTTTAAGTTAATTTATTCAGCGAGTGTTTGTGGCTAATAGTTAGTCTAGGGACATAGTACATTGTGACATAAAATGGGGCCGTTTCTAAGAGTTATTTTTTTAACCCCATGTTATAGCATAGGCGATCATCGTAGTTTATAATGGGCATATCGTAAATTTTAAGTTAATTTATTCAGCGAGTGTTTGTGGCTAATAGTTAGTCTAGGGACATAGTACATTGTGACATAAAATGGGGCCGTTTCTGAGAGTTATTTTTTTAACCCCATGTTATAGCATAGGCGATCATCGTAGTTTATAATGGGCATATCGTAAATTTTAAGTTAATTTATTCAGCGAGTGTTTGTGGCTAATAGTTAGTCTAGGGACATAGTACATTGTGACATAAAATGGGGCCGTTTCTGAGAGTTATTTTTTTAACCCCATGTTATAGCATAGGCGATCATCGTAGTTTATAATGGGCATATCGTAAATTTTAAGTTAATTTATTCAGCGAGTGTTTGTGGCTAATAGTTAGTCTAGGGACATAGTACATTGTGACATAAAATGGGGCCGTTTCTGAGAGTTATTTTTTTAACCCCATGTTATAGCATAGGCGATCATCGTAGTTTATAATGGGCATATCGTAAATTTTAAGTTAATTTATTCAGCGAGTGTTTGTGGCTAATAGTTAGTCTAGGGACATAGTACATTGTGACATAAAATGGGGCCGTTTCTGAGAGTTATCTTTTTAACCCCATGTTATAGCATAGGCGATCATCGTAGTTTATAATGGGCATATCGTAAATTTTAAGTTAATTTATTCAGCGAGTGTTTGTGGCTAATAGTTAGTCTAGGGACATAGTACATTGTGACATAAAATGGGGCCGTTTCTGAGAGTTATTTTTTTAACCCCATGTTATAGCATAGGCGATCATCGTAGTTTATAATGGGCATATCGTAAATTTTAAGTTAATTTATTCAGCGAGTGTTTGTGGCTAATAGTTAGTCTAGGGACATAGTACATTGTGACATAAAATGGGGCCGTTTCTGAGAGTTATTTTTTTAACCCCATGTTATAGCATAGGCGATCATCGTAGTTTATAATGGGCATATCGTAAATTTTAAGTTAATTTATTCAGCGAGTGTTTGTGGCTAATAGTTAGTCTAGGGACATAGTACATTGTGACATAAAATGGGGCCGTTTCTGAGAGTTATTTTTTAACCCCATGTTATAGCATAGGCGATCATCGTAGTTTATAATGGGCATATCGTAAATTTTAAGTTAATTTATTCAGCGAGTGTTTGTGGCTAATAGTTAGTCTAGGGACATAGTACATTGTGACATAAAATGGGGCCGTTTCTGAGAGTTATTTTTTAACCCCATGTTATAGCATAGGCGATCATCGTAGTTTATAATGGGCATATCGTAAATTTTAAGTTAATTTATTCAGCGAGTGTTTGTGGCTAATAGTTAGTCTAGGGACATAGTACATTGTGACATAAAATGGGGCCGTTTCTGAGAGTTATTTTTTTAACCCCATGTTATAGCATAGGCGATCATCGTAGTTTATAATGGGCATATCGTAAATTTTAAGTTAATTTATTCAGCGAGTGTTTGTGGCTAATAGTTAGTCTAGGGACATAGTACATTGTGACATAAAATGGGGCCGTTTCTGAGAGTTATTTTTTTAACCCCATGTTATAGCATAGGCGATCATCGTAGTTTATAATGGGCATATCGTAAATTTTAAGTTAATTTATTCAGCGAGTGTTTGTGGCTAATAGTTAGTCTAGGGACATAGTACATTGTGACATAAAATGGGGCCGTTTCTGAGAGTTATTTTTTTAACCCCATGTTATAGCATAGGCGATCATCGTAGTTTATAATGGGCATATCGTAAATTTTAAGTTAATTTATTCAGCGAGTGTTTGTGGCTAATAGTTAGTCTAGGGACATAGTACATTGTGACATAAAATGGGGCCGTTTCTGAGAGTTATTTTTTTAACCCCATGTTATAGCATAGGCGATCATCGTAGTTTATAATGGGCATATCGTAAATTTTAAGTTAATTTATTCAGCGAGTGTTTGTGGCTAATAGTTAGTCTAGGGACATAGTACATTGTGACATAAAATGGGGCCGTTTCTGAGAGTTATTTTTTTAACCCCATGTTATAGCATAGGCGATCATCGTAGTTTATAATGGGCATATCGTAAATTTTAAGTTAATTTATTCAGCGAGTGTTTGTGGCTAATAGTTAGTCTAGGGACATAGTACATTGTGACATAAAATGGGGCCGTTTCTGAGAGTTATTTTTTTAACCCCATGTTATAGCATAGGCGATCATCGTAGTTTATAATGGGCATATCGTAAATTTTAAGTTAATTTATTCAGCGAGTGTTTGTGGCTAATAGTTAGTCTAGGGACATAGTACATTGTGACATAAAATGGGGCCGTTTCTGAGAGTTATTTTTTTAACCCCATGTTATAGCATAGGCGATCATCGTAGTTTATAATGGGCATATCGTAAATTTTAAGTTAATTTATTCAGCGAGTGTTTGTGGCTAATAGTTAGTCTAGGGACATAGTACATTGTGACATAAAATGGGGCCGTTTCTGAGAGTTATTTTTTTAACCCCAAGTTATAGCATAGGCAATCATCGTAGTTTATAATGGGCATATCGTAAATTTTAAGTTAATTTATTCAGCGAGTGTTTGTGGCTAATAGTTAGTCTAGGGACATAGTACATTGTAACATAAAATGGGGCCGTGTCTGAGAGTTATTTATAGCATAGGCGATCATCGTAGTTTATAATGGGCATATCGTAAATTTTAAGTTAATTTATTCAGCGAGTGTTTGTGGCTAATAGTTAGTCTAGGGACATAGTACATTGTGACATAAAATGGGGCCGTTTCTGAGAGTTATTTTTTAACCCCATGTTATAGCATAGGCGATCATCGTAGTTTATAATGGGCATATCGTAAATTTTAAGTTAATTTATTCAGCGAGTGTTTGTGGCTAATAGTTAGTCTAGGGACATAGTACATTGTGACATAAAATGGGGCCGTTTCTGAGAGTTATTTTTTTAACCCCATGTTATAGCATAGGCGATCATCGTAGTTTATAATGGGCATATCGTAAATTTTAAGTTAATTTATTCAGCGAGTGTTTGTGGCTAATAGTTAGTCTAGGGACATAGTACATTGTGACATAAAATGGGGCCGTTTCTGAGAGTTATTTTTTTAACCCCATGTTATAGCATAGGCGATCATCGTAGTTTATAATGGGCATATCGTAAATTTTAAGTTAATTTATTCAGCGAGTGTTTGTGGCTAATAGTTAGTCTAGGGACATAGTACATTGTGACATAAAATGGGGCCGTTTCTGAGAGTTATTTTTTTAACCCCATGTTATAGCATAGGCGATCATCGTAGTTTATAATGGGCATATCGTAAATTTTAAGTTAATTTATTCAGCGAGTGTTTGTGGCTAATAGTTAGTCTAGGGACATAGTACATTGTGACATAAAATGGGGCCGTTTCTGAGAGTTATTTTTTTAACCCCATGTTATAGCATAGGCGATCATCGTAGTTTATAATGGGCATATCGTAAATTTTAAGTTAATTTATTCAGCGAGTGTTTGTGGCTAATAGTTAGTCTAGGGACATAGTACATTGTGACATAAAATGGGGCCGTTTCTGAGAGTTATTTTTTTAACCCCATGTTATAGCATAGGCGATCATCATAGTTTATAATGGGCATATCGTAAATTTTAAGTTAATTTATTCAGCGAGTGTTTGTGGCTAATAGTTAGTCTAGGGACATAGTACATTGTGACATAAAATGGGGCCGTTTCTGAGAGTTATTTTTTTAACCCCATGTTATAGCATAGGCGATCATCGTAGTTTATAATGGGCATATAGTGGGCGAGATGGCGGAGTGGTTACGTGCGAGCGCTTAGTCGCTCAATTTGAACCAACAGCTATCGCCGGCGTGGGTTCGATCCTCCGTCGGGCCGCATATGCGGTAATTGTAGGGAAAATTTCTCCATGCCCTCACAACTGGCAGTGTGCCCGTGACTCGGATATCATGTGAAATGGCGGTCCCATCTCTAAAAAATGTTGTAAAGGGATGTAAAAGACCCCTCTGAGAACGACATGTACCCTGGCAGTGACCACTCTCAGAGGACTAAATTCCAAACTGTGAAGCGCTTTGAGAATGTGTGTAACGTTGATATAGCGCTATATAAGAACCGATTATTATTATTATTATTATTATTATATCGTAAATTTTAAGTTAATTTATTCAGCGAGTGTTTGTGGCTAATAGTTAGTCTAGGGACATAGTACATTGTGACATAAAATGGGGCCGTTTCTGAGAGTTATTTTTTTAACCCCATGTTATAGCATAGGCGATCATCGTAGTTTATAATGGGCATATCGTAAATTTTAAGTTAATTTATTCAGCGAGTGTTTGTGGCTAATAGTTAGTCTAGGGACATAGTACATTGTGACATAAAATGGGGCCGTTTCAGAGAGTTATTTATAGCATAGGCGATCATCGTAGTTTATAATGGGCATATCGTAAATTTTAAGTTAATTTATTCAGCGAGTGTTTGTGGCTAATAGTTAGTCTAGGGACATAGTACATTGTGACATAAAATGGGGCCGTTTCTGAGAGTTATTTTTTTAACCCCATGTTATAGCATAGGCGATCATCGTAGTTTATAATGGGCATATCGTAAATTTTAAGTTAATTTATTCAGCGAGTGTTTGTGGCTAATAGTTAGTCTAGGGACATAGTACATTGTGACATAAAATGGGGCCGTTTCTGAGAGTTATTTTTTTAACCCCATGTTATAGCATAGGCGATCATCGTAGTTTATAATGGGCATATCGTAAATTTTAAGTTAATTTATTCAGCGAGTGTTTGTGGCTAATAGTTAGTCTAGGGACATAGTACATTGTGACATAAAATGGGGCCGTTTCTGAGAGTTATTTTTTTAACCCCATGTTATAGCATAGGCGATCATCGTAGTTTATAATGGGCATATCGTAAATTTTAAGTTAATTTATTCAGCGAGTGTTTGTGGCTAATAGTTAGTCTAGGGACATAGTACATTGTGACATAAAATGGGGCCGTTTCTGAGAGTTATTTTTTTAACCCCATGTTATAGCATAGGCGATCATCGTAGTTTATAATGGGCATATAGTGGGCGAGATGGCGGAGTGGTTACGTGCGAGCGCTTAGTCGCTCAATTTGAACCAACAGCTATCGCCGGCGTGGGTTCGATCCTCCGTCGGGCCGCATATGCGGTAATTGTAGGGGAAATTTCTCCATGCCCTCACAACTGGCAGTGTGCCCGTGACTCGGATATCATGTAAAATGGCGGTCCCATCTCTAAAAAATGTTGTAAAGGGATGTAAAAGACCCCTCTGAGAACGACATGTACCCTGGCAGTGACCACTCTCAGAGGACTAAATTCCAAACTGTGAAGCGCTTTGAGAATGTGTGTAACGTTGATAAAGCGCTATATAAGAACCGATTATTATTATTATTATTATTATTATATCGTAAATTTTAAGTTAATTTATTCAGCGAGTGTTTGTGGCTAATAGTTAGTCTAGGGACATAGTACATTGTGACATAAAATGGGGCCGTTTCTGAGAGTTATTTTTTTAACCCCATGTTATAGCATAGGCGATCATCGTAGTTTATAATGGGCATATCGTAAATTTTAAGTTAATTTATTCAGCGAGTGTTTGTGGCTAATAGTTAGTCTAGGGACATAGTACATTGTGACATAAAATGGGGCCGTTTCTGAGAGTTATTTATAGCATAGGCGATCATCGTAGTTTATAATGGTCATATCGTAAATTTTAAGTTAATTTATTCAGCGAGTGTTTGTGGCTAATAGTTAGTCTAGGGACATAGTACATTGTGACATAAAATGGGGCCGTTTCTGAGAGTTATTTTTTTAACCCCATGTTATAGCATAGGCGATCATCGTAGTTTATAATGGGCATATCGTAAATTTTAAGTTAATTTATTCAGCGAGTGTTTGTGGCTAATAGTTAGTCTAGGGACATAGTACATTGTGACATAAAATGGGGCCGTTTCTGAGAGTTATTTTTTTAACCCCATGTTATAGCATAGGCGATCATCGTAGTTTATAATGGGCATATCGTAAATTTTAAGTTAATTTATTCAGCGAGTGTTTGTGGCTAATAGTTAGTCTAGGGACATAGTACATTGTGACATAAAATGGGGCCGTTTCTGAGAGTTATTTTTTTAACCCCATGTTATAGCATAGGCGATCATCGTAGTTTATAATGGGCATATCGTAAATTTTAAGTTAATTTATTCAGCGAGTGTTTGTGGCTAATAGTTAGTCTAGGGACATAGTACATTGTGACATAAAATGGGGCCGTTTCTGAGAGTTATTTTTTTAACCCCATGTTATAGCATAGGCGATCATCGTAGTTTATAATGGGCATATCGTAAATTTTAAGTTAATTTATTCAGCGAGTGTTTGTGGCTAATAGTTAGTCTAGGGACATAGTACATTGTGACATAAAATGGGGCCGTTTCTGAGAGTTATTTTTTTAACCCCATGTTATAGCATAGGCGATCATCGTAGTTTATAATGGGCATATCGTAAATTTTAAGTTAATTTATTCAGCGAGTGTTTGTGGCTAATAGTTAGTCTAGGGACATAGTACATTGTGACATAAAATGGGGCCGTTTCTGAGAGTTATTTTTTTAACCCCATGTTATAGCTTAGGCGATCATCGTAGTTTATAATGGGCATATCGTAAATTTTAAGTTAATTTATTCAGCGAGTGTTTGTGGCTAATAGTTAGTCTAGGGACATAGTACATTGTGACATAAAATGGGGCCGTTTCTGAGAGTTATTTTTTTAACCCCATGTTATAGCATAGGCGATCATCGTAGTTTATAATGGGCATATAGTGGGCGAGATGGCGGAGTGGTTACGTGCGAGCGCTTAGTCGCTCAATTTGAACCAACAGCTATCGCCGGCGTGGGTTCGATCCTCCGTCGGGCCGCATATGCGGTAATTGTAGGGAAAATTTATCCCTGCCCTCACAACTGGCAGTGTGCCCGTGACTCGGATATCATGTAAAATGGCGGTCCCATCTCTAAAAAATGTTGTAAAGGGATGTAAAAGACCCCTCTGAGAACGACATGTACCCTGGCAGTGACCACTCTCAGAGGACTAAATTCCAAACTGTGAAGCGCTTTGAGAATGTGTGTAACGTTGATAAAGCGCTATATAAGAACCGATTATTATTATTATTATTATTATTATATCGTAAATTTTAAGTTAATTTATTCAGCGAGTGTTTGTGGCTAATAGTTAGTCTAGGGACATAGTACATTGTGACATAAAATGGGGCCGTTTCTGAGAGTTATTTTTTTAACCCCATGTTATAGCATAGGCGATCATCGTAGTTTATAATGGGCATATCGTAAATTTTAAGTTAATTTATTCAGCGAGTGTTTGTGGCTAATAGTTAATCTAGGGACATAGTACATTGTGACATAAAATGGGGCCGTTTCTGAGAGTTATTTTTTTAACCCCATGTTATAGCATAGGCGATCATCGTAGTTTATAATGGGCATATCGTAAATTTTAAGTTAATTTATTCAGCGAGTGTTTGTGGCTAATAGTTAGTCTAGGGACATAGTACATTGTGACATAAAATGGGGCCGTTTCTGAGAGTTATTTTTTTAACCCCATGTTATAGCATAGGCGATCATCGTAGTTTATAATGGGCATATCGTAAATTTTAAGTTAATTTATTCAGCGAGTGTTTGTGGCTAATAGTTAGTCTAGGGACATAGTACATTGTGACATAAAATGGGGGCCGTTTCTGAGAGTTATTTTTTTAACCCCATGTTATAGCATAGGCGATCATCGTAGTTTATAATGGGCATATCGTAAATTTTAAGTTAATTTATTCAGCGAGTGTTTGTGGCTAATAGTTAGTCTAGGGACATAGTACATTGTGACATAAAATGGGGCCGTTTCTGAGAGTTATTTTTTTAACCCCATGTTATAGCATAGGCGATCATCGTAGTTTATAATGGGCATATCGTAAATTTTAAGTTAATTTATTCAGCGAGTGTTTGTGGCTAATAGTTAGTCTAGGGACATAGTACATTGTGACATAAAATGGGGCCGTTTCTGAGAGTTATTTTTTTAACCCCATGTTATAGCATAGGCGATCATCGTAGTTTATAATGGGCATATCGTAAATTTTAAGTTAATTTATTCAGCGAGTGTTTGTGGCTAATAGTTAGTCTAGGGACATAGTACATTGTGACATAAAATGGGGCCGTTTCTGAGAGTTATTTTTTTAACCCCATGTTATAGCATAGGCGATCATCGTAGTTTATAATGGGCATATCGTAAATTTTAAGTTAATTTATTCAGCGAGTGTTTGTGGCTAATAGTTAGTCTAGGGACATAGTACATTGTGACATAAAATGGGGCCGTTTCTGAGAGTTATTTTTTTAACCCCATGTTATAGCATAGGCGATCATCGTAGTTTATAATGGGCATATCGTAAATTTTAAGTTAATTTATTCAGCGAGTGTTTGTGGCTAATAGTTAGTCTAGGGACATAGTACATTGTGACATAAAATGGGGCCGTTTCTGAGAGTTATTTTTTTAACCCCATGTTATAGCATAGGCGATCATGTAGTTTATATAATGGGCAATTGGGCATATCGTAAATTTTAAGTTAATTTATTCAGCGAGTGTTTGTGGCTAATAGTTAGTCTAGGGACATAGTACATTGTGACATAAAATGGGGCCGTTTCTGAGAGTTATTTTTTTAACCCCATGTTATAGCATAGGCGATCATCGTAGTTTATAATGGGCATATCGTAAATTTTAAGTTAATTTATTCAGCGAGTGTTTGTGGCTAATAGTTAGTCTAGGGACATAGTACATTGTGACATAAAGTGGGGCCGTTTCTGAGAGTTATTTTTTTAACCCCATGTTATAGCATAGGCGATCATCGTAGTTTATAATGGGCATATCGTAAATTTTAGGTTAATTTATTCAGCGAGTGTTTGTGGCTAATAGTTAGTCTAGGGACATAGTACATTGTGACATAAAATGGGGCCGTTTCTGAGAGTTATTTTTTTAACCCCATGTTATAGCATAGGCGATCATCGTAGTTTATAATGGGCATATCGTAAATTTTAAGTTAATTTATTCAGCGAGTGTTTGTGGCTAATAGTTAGTCTAGGGACATAGTACATTGTGACATAAAATGGGGCCGTTTCTGAGAGTTATTTTTTTAACCCCATGTTATAGCATAGGCGATCATCGTAGTTTATAATGGGCATATCGTAAATTTTAAGTTAATTTATTCAGCGAGTGTTTGTGGCTATTAGTTAGTCTAGGGACATAGTACATTGTGACATAAAATGGGGCCGTTTCTGAGAGTTATTTTTTTAACCCCAAGTTATAGCATAGGCGATCATCGTAGTTTATAATGGGCATATCGTAAATTTTAAGTTAATTTATTCAGCGAGTGTTTGTGGCTAATAGTTAGTCTAGGGACATAGTACATTGTGACATAAAATGGGGCCGTTTCTGAGAGTTATTTTTTTAACCCCATGTTATAGCATAGGCGATCATCGTAGTTTATAATGGGCATATCGTAAATTTTAAGTTAATTTATTCAGCGAGTGTTTGTGGCTAATAGTTAGCCTAGGGACATAGTACATTGTGACATAAAATGGGGCCGTTTCTGAGAGTTATTTTTTTAACCCCATGTTATAGCATAGGCGATCATCGTAGTTTATAATGGGCATATCGTAAATTTTAAGTTAATTTATTCAGCGAGTGTTTGTGGCTAATAGTTAGTCTAGGGACATAGTACATTGTGACATAAAATGGGGCCGTTTCTGAGAGTTATTTTTTTAACCCCATGTTATAGCATAGGCGATCATCGTAGTTTATAATGGGCATATCGTAAATTTTAAGTTAATTTATTCAGCGAGTGTTTGTGGCTAATAGTTAGTCTAGGGACATAGTACATTGTGACATAAAATGGGGCCGTTTCTGAGAGTTATTTTTTTAACCCCATGTTATAGCATAGGCGATCATCGTAGTTTATAATGGGCATATCGTAAATTTTAAGTTAATTTATTCAGCGAGTGTTTGTGGCTAATAGTTAGTCTAGGGACATAGTACATTGTGACATAAAATGGGGCCGTTTCTGAGAGTTATTTTTTTAACCCCATGTTATAGCATAGGCGATCATCGTAGTTTATAATGGGCATATCGTAAATTTTAAGTTAATTTATTCAGCGAGTGTTTGTGGCTAATAGTTAGTCTAGGGACATAGTACATTGTGACATAAAATGGGGCCGTTTCTGAGAGTTATTTTTTTAACCCCATGTTATAGCATAGGCGATCATCGTAGTTTATAATGGGCATATCGTAAATTTTAAGTTAATTTATTCAGCGAGTGTTTGTGGCTAATAGTTAGTCTAGGGACATAGTACATTGTGACATAAAATGGGGCCGTTTCTGAGAGTTATTTTTTTAACCCCATGTTATAGCATAGGCGATCATCGTAGTTTATAATGGGCATATCGTAAATTTTAAGTTAATTTATTCAGCGAGTGTTTGTGGCTAATAGTTAGTCTAGGGACATAGTACATTGTGACATAAAATGGGGCCGTTTCTGAGAGTTATTTTTTTAACCCCATGTTATAGCATAGGCGATCATCGTAGTTTATAATGGGCATATCGTAAATTTTAAGTTAATTTATTCAGCGAGTGTTTGTGGCTAATAGTTAGTCTAGGGACATAGTACATTGTGACATAAAATGGGGCCGTTTCTGAGAGTTATTTTTTTAACCCCATGTTATAGCATAGGCGATCATCGTAGTTTATAATGGGCATATCGTAAATTTTAAGTTAATTTATTCAGCGAGTGTTTGTGGCTAATAGTTAGTCTAGGGACATAGTACATTGTGACATAAAATGGGGCCGTTTCTGAGAGTTATTTTTTTAACCCCATGTTATAGCATAGGCGATCATCGTAGTTTATAATGGGCATATCGTAAATTTTAAGTTAATTTATTCAGCGAGTGTTTGTGGCTAATAGTTAGTCTAGGGACATAGTACATTGTGACATAAAATGGGGCCGTTTCTGAGAGTTATTTTTTTAACCCCATGTTATAGCATAGGCGATCATCGTAGTTTATAATGGGCATATCGTAAATTTTAAGTTAATTTATTCAGCGAGTGTTTGTGGCTAATAGTTAGTCTAGGGACATAGTACATTGTGACATAAAATGGGGCCGTTTCTGAGAGTTATTTTTTTAACCCCATGTTATAGCATAGGCGATCATCGTAGTTTATAATGGGCATATCGTAAATTTTAAGTTAATTTATTCAGCGAGTGTTTGTGGCTAATAGTTAGTCTAGGGACATAGTACATTGTGACATAAAATGGGGCCGTTTCTGAGAGTTATTTTTTTAACCCCATGTTATAGCATAGGCGATCATCGTAGTTTATAATGGGCATATCGTAAATTTTAAGTTAATTTATTCAGCGAGTGTTTGTGGCTAATAGTTAGTCTAGGGACATAGTACATTGTGACATAAAATGGGGCCGTTTCTGAGAGTTATTTTTTTAACCCCATGTTATAGCATAGGCGATCATCGTAGTTTATAATGGGCATATCGTAAATTTTAAGTTAATTTATTCAGCGAGTGTTTGTGGCTAATAGTTAGTCTAGGGACATAGTACATTGTGACATAAAATGGGGCCGTTTCTGAGAGTTATTTTTTTAACCCCATGTTATAGCATAGGCGATCATCGTAGTTTATAATGGGCATATCGTAAATTTTAAGTTAATTTATTCAGCGAGTGTTTGTGGCTAATAGTTAGTCTAGGGACATAGTACATTGTGACATAAAATGGGGCCGTTTCTGAGAGTTATTTTTTTAACCCCATGTTATAGCATAGGCGATCATCGTAGTTTATAATGGGCATATCGTAAATTTTAAGTTAATTTATTCAGCGAGTGTTTGTGGCTAATAGTTAGTCTAGGGACATAGTACATTGTGACATAAAATGGGGCCGTTTCTGAGAGTTATTTTTTTAACCCCATGTTATAGCATAGGCGATCATCGTAGTTTATAATGGGCATATCGTAAATTTTAAGTTAATTTATTCAGCGAGTGTTTGTGGCTAATAGTTAGTCTAGGGACATAGTACATTGTGACATAAAATGGGGCCGTTTCTGAGAGTTATTTTTTTAACCCCATGTTATAGCATAGGCGATCATCGTAGTTTATAATGGGCATATCGTAAATTTTAAGTTAATTTATTCAGCGAGTGTTTGTGGCTAATAGTTAGTCTAGGGACATAGTACATTGTGACATAAAATGGGGCCGTTTCTGAGAGTTATTTTTTTAACCCCATGTTATAGCATAGGCGATCATCGTAGTTTATAATGGGCATATCGTAAATTTTAAGTTAATTTATTCAGCGAGTGTTTGTGGCTAATAGTTAGTCTAGGGACATAGTACATTGTGACATAAAATGGGGCCGTTTCTGAGAGTTATTTTTTTAACCCCATGTTATAGCATAGGCGATCATCGTAGTTTATAATGGGCATATCGTAAATTTTAAGTTAATTTATTCAGCGAGTGTTTGTGGCTAATAGTTAGTCTAGGGACATAGTACATTGTGACATAAAATGGGGCCGTTTCTGAGAGTTATTTTTTTAACCCCATGTTATAGCATAGGCGATCATCGTAGTTTATAATGGGCATATCGTAAATTTTAAGTTAATTTATTCAGCGAGTGTTTGTGGCTAATAGTTAGTCTAGGGACATAGTACATTGTGACATAAAATGGGGCCGTTTCTGAGAGTTATTTTTTTAACCCCATGTTATAGCATAGGCGATCATCGTAGTTTATAATGGGCATATCGTAAATTTTAAGTTAATTTATTCAGCGAGTGTTTGTGGCTAATAGTTAGTCTAGGGACATAGTACATTGTGACATAAAATGGGGCCGTTTCTGAGAGTTATTTTTTTAACCCCATGTTATAGCATAGGCGATCATCGTAGTTTATAATGGGCATATCGTAAATTTTAAGTTAATTTATTCAGCGAGTGTTTGTGGCTAATAGTTAGTCTAGGGACATAGTACATTGTGACATAAAATGGGGCCGTTTCTGAGAGTTATTTTTTTAACCCCATGTTATAGCATAGGCGATCATCGTAGTTTATAATGGGCATATCGTAAATTTTAAGTTAATTTATTCAGCGAGTGTTTGTGGCTAATAGTTAGTCTAGGGACATAGTACATTGTGACATAAAATGGGGCCGTTTCTGAGAGTTATTTTTTTAACCCCATGTTATAGCATAGGCGATCATCGTAGTTTATAATGGGCATATCGTAAATTTTAAGTTAATTTATTCAGCGAGTGTTTGTGGCTAATAGTTAGTCTAGGGACATAGTACATTGTGGCATAAAATGGGGCCGTTTCTGAGAGTTATTTTTTTAACCCCATGTTATAGCATAGGCGATCATCGTAGTTTATAATGGGCATATCGTAAATTTTAAGTTAATTTATTCAGCGAGTGTTTGTGGCTAATAGTTAGTCTAGGGACATAGTACATTGTGACATAAAATGGGGCCGTTTCTGAGAGTTATTTTTTTAACCCCATGTTATAGCATAGGCGATCATCGTAGTTTATAATGGGCATATCGTAAATTTTAAGTTAATTTATTCAGCGAGTGTTTGTGGCTAATAGTTAGTCTAGGGACATAGTACATTGTGACATAAAATGGGGCCGTTTCTGAGAGTTATTTTTTTAACCCCATGTTATAGCATAGGCGATCATCGTAGTTTATAATGGGCATATCGTAAATTTTAAGTTAATTTATTCATCGAGTGTTTGTGGCTAATAGTTAGTCTAGGGACATAGTACATTGTGGCATAAAATGGGGCCGTTTCTGAGAGTTATTTTTTTAACCCCATGTTATAGCATAGGCGATCATCGTAGTTTATAATGGGCATATCGTAAATTTTAAGTTAATTTATTCAGCGAGTGTTTGTGGCTAATAGTTAGTCTAGGGACATAGTACATTGTGACATAAAATGGGGCCGTTTCTGAGAGTTATTTTTTTAACCCCATGTTATAGCATAGGCGATCATCGTAGTTTATAATGGGCATATCGTAAATTTTAAGTTAATTTATTCAGCGAGTGTTTGTGGCTAATAGTTAGTCTAGGGACATAGTACATTGTGACATAAAATGGGGCCGTTTCTGAGAGTTATTTTTTTAACCCCATGGGGTTTTTTTAACCCCATGCCTTCTCCCACACCAGCAAATTAAGAGACGTTTATTCGTGTCCTGTGTATTGTGTGTGATCTGATGCAACATAAGTTTCTGTCAGATTATTCAACGACTATATATGAACCCAATCAAATGTATCGTCATATATATGTACACTTAATTGTGAGGGTCACTTTTGTTTATGCATATAATCGAATGCAATGTTCCACCTATCTGGTGACCAATGAGATCGGATCACGTGACAATCTCTGTGTAAATCATTCCAATATGTAAATGTTGACGGTCACTCGATGTTTATTCTTGCTCCTATCTCGTTTCCTGAATCACTGGTCCAGACATTGCATCACATATCATGTGGTTAAGCTACCATAACGCTTTCGACGTTGGTGAACTAACAATTTCAATGTAGACATCTCTCTTGCAATGCAGATTGTACATTCTCTGTCATGCGATTTGCAAATCGTGGTGTCAACCGTGCCATGTGTATAGTTGGTTCATATTTTGATTGTCTCGTATATTGCGAATAGCCCACGGGCCATTCATACTGCTCTTATCATTGTGTGTGTAGTTGTGTGTGTGAGTTTGTCTTGAATGACTGTTGATTTCCAGTATGTGTGACTTGATGCTATATAGAATAACAATAGGCCTATTTCTATGTGCGATTCTTGGTAATATAAAGACATGGCGAAGTGAACATTTGTTTTGGTGTTTTATTTATTTGAATTTTATCTACAACTTGATAGTGTTGCCGGAACTCAGAATAATATGCGGCGACATCGAGGTCAATCCTGGTCCAGAAACCATAAATATTGGACATATGAATGCACGAAGTATGGTTGCTCAAGGATTGGACACCACGTTATCCAAGTTCGACGAAATCAAATCCTATGTGTTATTCCATAGATTTGCTATATTTGCATTAACGGAAACATGGCTTGATGCGAGAATTGACAATGAAAGCATAGCGATACCTGGGTTTTCTCGTATCATACGTAGAGATAGGAATCGTCATGGAGGCGGTGTCTGTGTTTATATAAATGACCAATGCCCAGCCGTACATTCAAATCAGCATGAACCAAAAGCATCTGAAGTTATCTGTGTCGAGCTACGTCTGAAAAATAGTAAGCATTTAATATACTTCTGTTACAAACCACCTGGTCAGAGAACCGACGACTTTCTTACGAATTTAGATACATCTCTTATTAATGTCAGTGGTTATAGCTCTTTATTATTTATGGGCGATTTCAATTGCAAACATTCATCTTTTTATGAAGGTGATGATGACACCAACGAAGGCGCGTTATTGAAATCGTTTTTTGAGGCAAGGTCTTGTTCTCAGTTGATATGTGAACCAACCCATTTTTATGGTAAAAACAGTTCCTGTCTCGATCTGGTTTTTACTAACAACCCAGCCTTGGTTTCTGATGCTGTGGTACATCCGATTATAAACAATTGCGATCACGCTCCGATTTCAATTTCGATGAATAGTAAAATACAATTTGTGCATTCGTACAAACGAACTGTATGGAATTTCAAAAATGCAAATTTTGACCTCCTGAGAAACATATTAATCAATTATCATTGGGACTCTGTGTTAATGAGGGATGATGCCAACGAATGCACGGTAGAATTCATGTCCGTGTTGAAAGCGATTTTAGAATCTTGCATACCTCATTATACAACAACAATCAGACCGAAAGATAAACCATTCATGACGAGTGAACTACGCTTACACATGCGAAAGAGAGACCGATTGCATAAAAAATTCAAGCGGAAGCCGACTGAACATAATAGAAAGAAATATACAGCAGCGCGTAATGTTGTGGTAGATTGTTTAAGGAAATCGAAATTGGAATATGAAATGTCTAGTCTTGAAAAACTACGAGCTGAAAACATGAGAGCAAATCCCAGCTCGTACTGGCACTTGCTTCGAAACTTTTATAAGCAAAACAAGGCCCCAGCTAATGCCCCATTGATAGTAGAAAACTGTATTATTTCTGATCCCGGTGAAAAAGCAAATGCTTTTAATAATTATTTTGTGGGTCAAACATATATTGATGAGACAACTACGCAACCTCTAGGTAGGATTCATGAAAACCAACACTGTTTGGATATTCCGTGCATCACGGAATTTGAAGTTTATAAAATATTGTCTCACTTAGATATATCAAAAGCGACTGGACCTGATGAAATTGGCAACTTCATACTGAAGGAAATAGCGTCTCCAATTTCAAAACCTTTATGTCGCCTATTCAATAAATGTCTGATGAATGGCACTTTCCCTGATATTTGGAAAACTGCCCAAGTTATAGTCCTCCATAAAAAAGGTGACATGGGCAAATGTGAAAATTATAGACCCATTTCGTTATTGCCTTGTTTATCTAAGGTATATGAAAAACTAGTGTATAATCATGTATATAGTTACTTGAATAGATATAATTTACTCTCTAGGCAACAATCAGGTTTTCGTGCAAATGACTCAACTGTCAAACAATTAGTATCAATTTATCATAAAATTTACTCCCATTTGGACAATGGAGACGAAATCCTTTCAGTATTTTTAGATTTTCATAAAGCTTTTGATAAAGTATGGCATCGTGGCTTAATCTGGAAACTAGAACACATTGGTATCAGAGGTTGCCTACTTTCGTGGTTTCAGTCATATCTAACAAACAGACAGCAGTATGTATCAATAGATGGTAAAAAATCTGTATCCAAGTCAATTCATTCTGGTGTTCCTCAAGGCAGTGTGTTAGGCCCTCTGCTCTTTTTAATTTTTATAAATGATATTTGCGAAGATATTGCTTCTACAATACAACTGTATGCCGATGATACTTCTTTGTTCACACCTGTTAAAAAGGGGAACATGATAAATGCAGTGAATCAAATTAATGGTGATCTTGAAAAAATTTACATGTGGTGCAATAAATGGTTGATGCAACTGAATAAAGAAAAAAGTTTGGCACTTTTTATTTCACGCAAGTCCTGCCCTACTGCAGTTCTGTCAATTTCGATAGGGGGTTCAATTCTGTCTTATACTAAGACACACAAACATCTGGGCGTTGTATTTAATTCAAAATTCAGTTGGTCTGATCATATAGAATCAATAATAACGAAGTCAACTAGAAGGGTAAATATGCTGCTTCCTTTAAAATACAAAATACCACGCTCTGCCCTCGAGAATATTTACTTATCGTACATTAGACCTGTCTTAGAATATGCTGACATAATATGGGACAATACTACCCTTCAATATCAAAATGTCATTGAAAACATTCAGCTCAAGTGTGCACAAATTGTCACAGGAGCAAAAAGACGTACATGTAGGGAAGCCATTTACCGAGATCTGGGGTGGACAGAATTATCCAAGAGAAGGGCACAGCACAAAATATTATTTGTGCATGAATTAATTGCCACCAAAAAAACCTAGCTATCTTTTTGATTTATTACCACTGAAATCAAACCTCACCAGAGTCACAAGGCAATCTGACAATATCCCACAATATAATTTTAGAACTGAATACTTTAGAAACTCTACTTTGTGTTCGTGCATTGTTTTGTGGAACAGTCTTGACTCAAACTACAAATCAGTGACTGAGTTAAAAACCTTCAAGTGTGAAATTAAAAAGCTATATGGTGTACCTAAGAACAAACTTCATCATCTAGGTAACAGACAAGTACAAATTATTACCGCACAACTACGTCTTGGTTTTTCCAATCTAAATTACGATTTATTCAACAAATTCTGTATTGATGACCCAGCTTGTGCATGTGACAAATCTAATGAAAGTTGCCATCACTATCTATTTGAATGTGAACTATTTGAGGCTGAACGGCATATCTTATTTGACACACTCTATGATATTTTAGCCAAATATGATATCGAAATTACCACAGACATCCTGCTGTCGGGTTCTGAAAAATTACCACAAGATGTGAACAGGTCACTTATATATTCTGTTCATAACTTCGTCATAAATTCAAAGCGCTTTACTTAATTGTATATTGCCAGTTTCGCTCATAGAATAATGCTGCAGATACTTTTGTTTAACTTAGCATGTGGATGAGTGTGTGCGTGTGCCAGTGTGTATGCGTGCGTGATGAATGTGTGAATGTAATAACAATTTTTTTTTGCTCGAATCTGTTGTTAATATTGGGAAAGATGTATGTTAGCCATTAGGCTATTTGTCAATCCCTTTAATAAATATATGTTTACAAAAAAAAAAAAAAACCCATGTTATAGCATAGGCGATCATCGTAGTTTATAATGGGCATATCGTAAATTTTAAGTTAATTTATTCAGCGAGTGTTTGTGGCTAATAGTTAGTCTAGGGACATAGTACATTGTGACATAAAATGGGGCCGTTTCTGAGAGTTATTTTTTTAACCCCATGTTATAGCATAGGCGATCATCGTAGTTTATAATGGGCATATCGTAAATTTTAAGTTAATTTATTCAGCGAGTGTTTGTGGCTAATAGTTAGTCTAGGGACATAGTACATTGTGACATAAAATGGGGCCGTTTCTGAGAGTTACTTTTTTAACCCCATGTTATAGCATAGGCGATCATCGTAGTTTATAATGGGCATATCGTAAATTTTAAGTTAATTTATTCAGCGAGTGTTTGTGGCTAATAGTTAGTCTAGGGACATAGTACATTGTGACATAAAATGGGGCCGTTTCTGAGAGTTATTTTTTTAACCCCATGTTATAGCATAGGCGATCATCGTAGTTTATAATGGGCATATCGTAAATTTTAAGTTAATTTATTCAGCGAGTGTTTGTGGCTAATAGTTAGTCTAGGGACATAGTACATTGTGACATAAAATGGGGCCGTTTCTGAGAGTTATTTTTTTAACCCCATGTTATAGCATAGGCGATCATCGTAGTTTATAATGGGCATATCGTAAATTTTAAGTTAATTTATTCAGCGAGTGTTTGTGGCTAATAGTTAGTCTAGGGACATAGTACATTGTGACATAAAATGGGGCCGTTTCTGAGAGTTATTTTTTTAACCCCATGTTATAGCATAGGCGATCATCGTAGTTTATAATGGGCATATCGTAAATTTTAAGTTAATTTATTCAGCGAGTGTTTGTGGCTAATAGTTAGTCTAGGGACATAGTACATTGTGACATAAAATGGGGCCGTTTCTGAGAGTTATTTTTTTAACCCCATGTTATAGCATAGGCGATCATCGTAGTTTATAATGGGCATATCGTAAATTTTAAGTTAATTTATTCAGCGAGTGTTTGTGGCTAATAGTTAGTCTAGGGACATAGTACATTGTGACATAAAATGGGGCCGTTTCTGAGAGTTATTTTTTTAACCCCATGTTATAGCATAGGCGATCATCGTAGTTTATAATGGGCATATCGTAAATTTTAAGTTAATTTATTCAGCGAGTGTTTGTGGCTAATAGTTAGTCTAGGGACATAGTACATTGTGACATAAAATGGGGCCGTTTCTGAGAGTTATTTTTTTAACCCCATGTTATAGCATAGGCGATCATCGTAGTTTATAATGGGCATATCGTAAATTTTAAGTTAATTTATTCAGCGAGTGTTTGTGGCTAATAGTTAGTCTAGGGACATAGTACATTGTGACATAAAATGGGGCCGTTTCTGAGAGTTATTTTTTTAACCCCATGTTATAGCATAGGCGATCATCGTAGTTTATAATGGGCATATCGTAAATTTTAAGTTAATTTATTCAGCGAGTGTTTGTGGCTAATAGTTAGTCTAGGGACATAGTACATTGTGACATAAAATGGGGCCGTTTCTGAGAGTTATTTTTTTAACCCCATGTTATAGCATAGGCGATCATCGTAGTTTATAATGGGCATATCGTAAATTTTAAGTTAATTTATTCAGCGAGTGTTTGTGGCTAATAGTTAGTCTAGGGACATAGTACATTGTGACATAAAATGGGGCCGTTTCTGAGAGTTATTTTTTTAACCCCATGTTATAGCATAGGCGATCATCGTAGTTTATAATGGGCATATCGTAAATTTTAAGTTAATTTATTCAGCGAGTGTTTGTGGCTAATAGTTAGTCTAGGGACATAGTACATTGTGACATAAAATGGGGCCGTTTCTGAGAGTTATTTTTTTAACCCCATGTTATAGCATAGGCGATCATCGTAGTTTATAATGGGCATATCGTAAATTTTAAGTTAATTTATTCAGCGAGTGTTTGTGGCTAATAGTTAGTCTAGGGACATAGTACATTGTGACATAAAATGGGGCCGTTTCTGAGAGTTATTTTTTTAACCCCATGTTATAGCATAGGCGATCATCGTAGTTTATAATGGGCATATCGTAAATTTTAAGTTAATTTATTCAGCGAGTGTTTGTGGCTAATAGTTAGTCTAGGGACATAGTACATTGTGACATAAAATGGGGCCGTTTCTGAGAGTTATTTTTTTAACCCCATGTTATAGCATAGGCGATCATCGTAGTTTATAATGGGCATATCGTAAATTTTAAGTTAATTTATTCAGCGAGTGTTTGTGGCTAATAGTTAGTCTAGGGACATAGTACATTGTGACATAAAATGGGGCCGTTTCTGAGAGTTATTTTTTTAACCCCATGTTATAGCATAGGCGATCATCGTAGTTTATAATGGGCATATCGTAAATTTTAAGTTAATTTATTCAGCGAGTGTTTGTGGCTAATAGTTAGTCTAGGGACATAGTACATTGTGACATAAAATGGGGCCGTTTCTGAGAGTTATTTTTTTAACCCCATGTTATAGCATAGGCGATCATCGTAGTTTATAATGGGCATATCGTAAATTTTAAGTTAATTTATTCAGCGAGTGTTTGTGGCTAATAGTTAGTCTAGGGACATAGTACATTGTGACATAAAATGGGGCCGTTTCTGAGAGTTATTTTTTTAACCCCATGTTATAGCATAGGCGATCATCGTAGTTTATAATGGGCATATCGTAAATTTTAAGTTAATTTATTCAGCGAGTGTTTGTGGCTAATAGTTAGTCTAGGGACATAGTACATTGTGACATAAAATGGGGCCGTTTCTGAGAGTTATTTTTTTAACCCCATGTTATAGCATAGGCGATCATCGTAGTTTATAATGGGCATATCGTAAATTTTAAGTTAATTTATTCAGCGAGTGTTTGTGGCTAATAGTTAGTCTAGGGACATAGTACATTGTGACATAAAATGGGGCCGTTTCTGAGAGTTATTTTTTTAACCCCATGTTATAGCATAGGCGATCATCGTAGTTTATAATGGGCATATCGTAAATTTTAAGTTAATTTATTCAGCGAGTGTTTGTGGCTAATAGTTAGTCTAGGGACATAGTACATTGTGACATAAAATGGGGCCGTTTCTGAGAGTTATTTTTTTAACCCCATGTTATAGCATAGGCGATCATCGTAGTTTATAATGGGCATATCGTAAATTTTAAGTTAATTTATTCAGCGAGTGTTTGTGGCTAATAGTTAGTCTAGGGACATAGTACATTGTGACATAAAATGGGGCCGTTTCTGAGAGTTATTTTTTTAACCCCATGTTATAGCATAGGCGATCATCGTAGTTTATAATGGGCATATCGTAAATTTTAAGTTAATTTATTCAGCGAGTGTTTGTGGCTAATAGTTAGTCTAGGGACATAGTACATTGTGACATAAAATGGGGCCGTTTCTGAGAGTTATTTTTTTAACCCCATGTTATAGCATAGGCGATCATCGTAGTTTATAATGGGCATATCGTAAATTTTAAGTTAATTTATTCAGCGAGTGTTTGTGGCTAATAGTTAGTCTAGGGACATAGTACATTGTGACATAAAATGGGGCCGTTTCTGAGAGTTATTTTTTTAACCCCATGTTATAGCATAGGCGATCATCGTAGTTTATAATGGGCATATCGTAAATTTTAAGTTAATTTATTCAGCGAGTGTTTGTGGCTAATAGTTAGTCTAGGGACATAGTACATTGTGACATAAAATGGGGCCGTTTCTGAGAGTTATTTTTTTAACCCCATGTTATAGCATAGGCGATCATCGTAGTTTATAATGGGCATATCGTAAATTTTAAGTTAATTTATTCAGCGAGTGTTTGTGGCTAATAGTTAGTCTAGGGACATAGTACATTGTGACATAAAATGGGGCCGTTTCTGAGAGTTATTTTTTTAACCCCATGTTATAGCATAGGCGATCATCGTAGTTTATAATGGGCATATCGTAAATTTTAAGTTAATTTATTCAGCGAGTGTTTGTGGCTAATAGTTAGTCTAGGGACATAGTACATTGTGACATAAAATGGGGCCGTTTCTGAGAGTTATTTTTTTAACCCCATGTTATAGCATAGGCGATCATCGTAGTTTATAATGGGCATATCGTAAATTTTAAGTTAATTTATTCAGCGAGTGTTTGTGGCTAATAGTTAGTCTAGGGACATAGTACATTGTGACATAAAATGGGGCCGTTTCTGAGAGTTATTTTTTTAACCCCATGTTATAGCATAGGCGATCATCGTAGTTTATAATGGGCATATCGTAAATTTTAAGTTAATTTATTCAGCGAGTGTTTGTGGCTAATAGTTAGTCTAGGGACATAGTACATTGTGACATAAAATGGGGCCGTTTCTGAGAGTTATTTTTTTAACCCCATGTTATAGCATAGGCGATCATCGTAGTTTATAATGGGCATATCGTAAATTTTAAGTTAATTTATTCAGCGAGTGTTTGTGGCTAATAGTTAGTCTAGGGACATAGTACATTGTGACATAAAATGGGGCCGTTTCTGAGAGTTATTTTTTTAACCCCATGTTATAGCATAGGCGATCATCGTAGTTTATAATGGGCATATCGTAAATTTTAAGTTAATTTATTCAGCGAGTGTTTGTGGCTAATAGTTAGTCTAGGGACATAGTACATTGTGACATAAAATGGGGCCGTTTCTGAGAGTTATTTTTTTAACCCCATGTTATAGCATAGGCGATCATCGTAGTTTATAATGGGCATATCGTAAATTTTAAGTTAATTTATTCAGCGAGTGTTTGTGGCTAATAGTTAGTCTAGGGACATAGTACATTGTGACATAAAATGGGGCCGTTTCTGAGAGTTATTTTTTTAACCCCATGTTATAGCATAGGCGATCATCGTAGTTTATAATGGGCATATCGTAAATTTTAAGTTAATTTATTCAGCGAGTGTTTGTGGCTAATAGTTAGTCTAGGGACATAGTACATTGTGACATAAAATGGGGCCGTTTCTGAGAGTTATTTTTTTAACCCCATGTTATAGCATAGGCGATCATCGTAGTTTATAATGGGCATATCGTAAATTTTAAGTTAATTTATTCAGCGAGTGTTTGTGGCTAATAGTTAGTCTAGGGACATAGTACATTGTGACATAAAATGGGGCCGTTTCTGAGAGTTATTTTTTTAACCCCATGTTATAGCATAGGCGATCATCGTAGTTTATAATGGGCATATCGTAAATTTTAAGTTAATTTATTCAGCGAGTGTTTGTGGCTAATAGTTAGTCTAGGGACATAGTACATTGTGACATAAAATGGGGCCGTTTCTGAGAGTTATTTTTTTAACCCCATGTTATAGCATAGGCGATCATCGTAGTTTATAATGGGCATATCGTAAATTTTAAGTTAATTTATTCAGCGAGTGTTTGTGGCTAATAGTTAGTCTAGGGACATAGTACATTGTGACATAAAATGGGGCCGTTTCTGAGAGTTATTTTTTTAACCCCATGTTATAGCATAGGCGATCATCGTAGTTTATAATGGGCATATCGTAAATTTTAAGTTAATTTATTCAGCGAGTGTTTGTGGCTAATAGTTAGTCTAGGGACATAGTACATTGTGACATAAAATGGGGCCGTTTCTGAGAGTTATTTTTTTAACCCCATGTTATAGCATAGGCGATCATCGTAGTTTATAATGGGCATATCGTAAATTTTAAGTTAATTTATTCAGCGAGTGTTTGTGGCTAATAGTTAGTCTAGGGACATAGTACATTGTGACATAAAATGGGGCCGTTTCTGAGAGTTATTTTTTTAACCCCATGTTATAGCATAGGCGATCATCGTAGTTTATAATGGGCATATCGTAAATTTTAAGTTAATTTATTCAGCGAGTGTTTGTGGCTAATAGTTAGTCTAGGGACATAGTACATTGTGACATAAAATGGGGCCGTTTCTGAGAGTTATTTTTTTAACCCCATGTTATAGCATAGGCGATCATCGTAGTTTATAATGGGCATATCGTAAATTTTAAGTTAATTTATTCAGCGAGTGTTTGTGGCTAATAGTTAGTCTAGGGACATAGTACATTGTGACATAAAATGGGGCCGTTTCTGAGAGTTATTTTTTTAACCCCATGTTATAGCATAGGCGATCATCGTAGTTTATAATGGGCATATCGTAAATTTTAAGTTAATTTATTCAGCGAGTGTTTGTGGCTAATAGTTAGTCTAGGGACATAGTACATTGTGACATAAAATGGGGCCGTTTCTGAGAGTTATTTTTTTAACCCCATGTTATAGCATAGGCGATCATCGTAGTTTATAATGGGCATATCGTAAATTTTAAGTTAATTTATTCAGCGAGTGTTTGTGGCTAATAGTTAGTCTAGGGACATAGTACATTGTGACATAAAATGGGGCCGTTTCTGAGAGTTATTTTTTTAACCCCATGTTATAGCATAGGCGATCATCGTAGTTTATAATGGGCATATCGTAAATTTTAAGTTAATTTATTCAGCGAGTGTTTGTGGCTAATAGTTAGTCTAGGGACATAGTACATTGTGACATAAAATGGGGCCGTTTCTGAGAGTTATTTTTTTAACCCCATGTTATAGCATAGGCGATCATCGTAGTTTATAATGGGCATATCGTAAATTTTAAGTTAATTTATTCAGCGAGTGTTTGTGGCTAATAGTTAGTCTAGGGACATAGTACATTGTGACATAAAATGGGGCCGTTTCTGAGAGTTTTTTTTTTAACCCCATGTTATAGCATAGGCGATCATCGTAGTTTATAATGGGCATATCGTAAATTTTAAGTTAATTTATTCAGCGAGTGTTTGTGGCTAATAGTTAGTCTAGGGACATAGTACATTGTGACATAAAATGGGGCCGTTTCTGAGAGTTATTTTTTTAACCCCATGTTATAGCATAGGCGATCATCGTAGTTTATAATGGGCATATCGTAAATTTTAAGTTAATTCATTCAGCGAGTGTTTGTGGCTAATAGTTAGTCTAGGGACATAGTACATTGTGACATAAAATGGGGCCGTTTCTGAGAGTTATTTTTTAACCCCATGTTATAGCATAGGCGATCATCGTAGTTTATAATGGGCATATCGTAAATTTTAAGTTAATTTATTCAGCGAGTGTTTGTGGCTAATAGTTAGTCTAGGGACATAGTACATTGTGACATAAAATGGGGCCGTTTCTGAGAGTTATTTTTTAACCCCATGTTATAGCATAGGCGATCATCGTAAGTTTATAATGGGCATATCGTAAATTTTAAGTTAATTTATTCAGCGAGTGTTTGTGGCTAATAGTTAGTCTAGGGACATAGTACATTGTGACATAAAATGGGGCCGTTTCTGAGAGTTATTTTTTTAACCCCATGTTATAGCATAGGCGATCATCGTAGTTTATAATGGGCATATCGTAAATTTTAAGTTAATTTATTCAGCGAGTGTTTGTGGCTAATAGTTAGTCTAGGGACATAGTACATTGTGACATAAAATGGGGCCGTTTCTGAGAGTTATTTTTTTAACCCCATGTTATAGCATAGGCGATCATCGTAGTTTATAATGGGCATATCGTAAATTTTAAGTTAATTCATTCAGCGAGTGTTTGTGGCTAATAGTTAGTCTAGGGACATAGTACATTGTGACATAAAATGGGGCCGTTTCTGAGAGTTATTTTTTTAACCCCATGTTATAGCATAGGCGATCATCGTAGTTTATAATGGGCATATCGTAAATTTTAAGTTAATTTATTCAGCGAGTGTTTGTGGCTAATAGTTAGTCTAGGGACATAGTACATTGTGACATAAAATGGGGCCGTTTCTGAGAGTTATTTTTTAACCCCATGTTATAGCATAGGCGATCATCGTAGTTTATAATGGGCATATCGTAAATTTTAAGTTAACTTATTCAGCGAGTGTTTGTGGCTAATAGTTAGTCTAGGGACATAGTACATTGTGACATAAAATGGGGCCGTTTCTGAGAGTTATTTTTTAACCCCATGTTATAGCATAGGCGATCATCGTAGTTTATAATGGGCATATCATAAATTTTAAGTTAATTTATTCAGCGAGTGTTTGTGGCTAATAGTTAGTCTAGGGACATAGTACATTGTGACATAAAATGGGGCCGTTTCTGAGAGTTATTTTTTTAACCCCATGTTATAGCATAGGCGATCATCGTAGTTTATAATGGGCATATCGTAAATTTTAAGTTAATTTATTCAGCGAGTGTTTGTGGCTAATAGTTAGTCTAGGGACATAGTACATTGTGACATAAAATGGGGCCGTTTCTGAGAGTTATTTTTTTAACCCCATGTTATAGCATAGGCGATCATCGTAGTTTATAATGGGCATATCGTAAATTTTAAGTTAATTTATTCAGCGAGTGTTTGTGGCTAATAGTTAGTCTAGGGACATAGTACATTGTGACATAAAATGGGGCCGTTTCTGAGAGTTATTTTTTTAACCCCATGTTATAGCATAGGCGATCATCGTAGTTTATAATGGGCATATCGTAAATTTTAAGTTCATTTATTCAGCGAGTGTTTGTGGCTAATAGTTAGTCTAGGGACATAGTACATTGTGACATAAAATGGGGCCGTTTCTGAGAGTTATTTTTTTAACCCCATGTTATAGCATAGGCGATCATCGTAGTTTATAATGGGCATATCGTAAATTTTAAGTTAAATTATTCAGCGAGTGTTTGTGGCTAATAGTTAGTCTAGGGACATAGTACATTGTGACATAAAATGGGGCCGTTTCTGAGAGTTATTTTTTTAACCCCATGTTATAGCATAGGCGATCATCGTAGTTTATAATGGGCATATCGTAAATTTTAAGTTAATTTATTCAGCGAGTGTTTGTGGCTAATAGTTAGTCTAGGGACATAGTACATTGTGACATAAAATGGGGCCGTTTCTGAGAGTTATTTTTTTAACCCCATGTTATAGCATAGGCGATCATCGTAGTTTATAATAGTGCAGGTTCTTAGCTCATAATTTTGGACGAATTGTTCACATTGTGATAAAAGCATGAAACTTTGCAGAGGGGTAGAGTATCGCTCACTGATCAATATAAGCTAGGGAGCCATTCTCAATATGGCCTGTGGCGGATATGGCAGCCATTTTTCTTTTTGCAGTAAACGACCTAAACAGTCCTGTTTGAGAAATTGGTTATTTCTACCTGTGCATGTCAAATATTATCCAATATCAAAACATTTCGTATCAAACTGACCGGAATAACAAGACCAACCCATTTAAAACAGAAAAAGATAATTATATCGAACATTCTACAGCTATATGTCCAAAAAACAGTTTTTTTTGCTGGAATTTCGACAAGTTATCAATGGATCTCGTAGTCGGACATGTACAATAGGTGTGCCTGCACCCTTCACTGCATGATCATCTGAGTCAATTTTTTCTAGTTAGATTTCATCGTATTATTGATTATTAGGGAGATTCCAGAGACCCACCACTGGCGAAAATGGTTGTTTTGGTCCTTTTTCAAAATGGCCACCATCGAAAATGCCGAAATCATGTTTTGGGCCATAACTCGGCTTCTATTGTTTGTAGAGACATGGTTTTGGTGTCTATACCCATGTTTTTGATACTGAAAAATTCAATTCTGTCATTGCTGAGTACCTGTGTCTGTTGGTTGCTTCAGAATTAAACATGTCTGACAAGGTGCGAATGATATGTGTAGAAACCCTGAGAGCGGACCAGATTGATAGTGAAAGCAGTTCCATTCCCAAATAACAAGCTCAG
Source organism: Terebella lapidaria (assembly GCA_949152475.1). Taxonomy (NCBI): domain Eukaryota; kingdom Metazoa; phylum Annelida; class Polychaeta; order Terebellida; family Terebellidae; genus Terebella; species Terebella lapidaria. The sequence goes on from CASCJZ010000365.1 coordinate 117,765, forward strand.
AAGATAAGAATCAATTTGCAGGAATTGTGCCAAGGTGAATTCTTTTGCATTCCTGGACACATGCTTTGATGATGAACGCGACGCTCGCGTGTAGTCAATAAAATAGAGTGCAGTTTTCGGTCATTTGACCTGGTAAGAAAGTGAAAAATGCACATGAACCAGTATTTGGGGTCTGCAGAAGCCATCTTTATCAGTTGTGCATGTAATGCAACACCTTTTCACTTCACGGAAAACAAGGGAAATCCAAGATGGCTACCAAAGCCAACAGTTAATTTTTGGATATAAGCAAGGTCTCTGCATAAGAATTATCAGTATTGGACCGGAACAATCCAATGATAGATTATTACAATTTCCTTTCCCTGTAATTTCCCTTCTATTGCATTGTAATCATGGCACAATAAAATGCCAGTAAAGTTCCCTATCGTTCTTTGATCGTTTTATCAGCTGTCATGAACATGGGAAGGGTCCCTGCCTCAACACCCACCAGTTTTGTGCTGCATGGCAAATGAAGCATGGTCATTGTTGAAAAGCTTTCCTATTGACACAGTAGCATAATCGTGCTGATGTGTTTAATACAATAAAAATTAATACCCCTTATGTATGGCACAGAAATATGTGTGATTTTTTGTGCAGCACGGTATGACAGTGAACTGAAAACAATGCAGTAGCTCCCGACAAATTATATTAATGACAATCCTAGCTTGACCTCTAGTCTCAAGAACGATTACACAGCAAATAAGCACTGACATATACATGTTCATTCTAACTTGGATATTCTGGATTCGCAAGGTGAACTATATTTTGTGCAGTGGCATTTGACACAAGGGTCAAAGACATCCTTGACAAAAGGCATTATGGTCTAGATGGGAACCATCTTTGTTGTCTGTTTCAGTCCATCTATGGTCTGTGGTGTTTTGAACAGCCCCTACTGGTTAATGGGCTCAAGTTCGTGTCCTTAATTGGAGGTCTTCTGGTATGTTGTTCTAGCACATCACTTGTTTCAGGAATTCAATACATATGACTGATCTTGTAAAAGAGAATCTTCATCCCGACAAGGGCAACGTTGATGTCATCAGTGATAAATTCATGATCCTATTTCATGCATTCACTGGATCTGCCAACGCGTCCTCCTTCATATGTTAATATCATCTGAGCTGAGACGATGCAATTGGTCTGCGATGATGCAATTGGTCTATGGGCTGTCCTTCATTGAATCTATTTATTTATGATATCAACATGGACCTCGTAACCTCATAAGCAAAGGGACTAGAGCCTATTAACCACTAGGGGTTGTTCAAAACCTTACAGGGCGTGGATGGAATGAGAAAGACGGCAAGAAATTTCCCATGTTAACCAAAACATCTTGTGTCAGGGATGTCTTTGTTCTTGATGTCAAATGTCATTGCACAACCCTTGTCAATTTTGCGAATGCAAAAAGGTCTAACTTGGAATGTATACATGTAAATGCCTTTCCAAATTTTGAGGTGTAATCATTCTTGAGACTAGAGGTCAAAGCTATAATTGGCATAGAACATTTATATTGAGGCACTGCATTGTTTTCAGGTAACTGTCATGTCGTTCTGGACACACAAATCACATGGCATTACTGTATCATACATAAGGGGCAAGTCCTGTGTCAACCAGAAACTAATCAACAGTGAACATACTCCATTTGTCATGCGGAACAAAACTGATGCATGGTTGTTGAGGCAGATATATTTCCCATGATAATGGCAGCTGATAAGATTAACAAACACGTGGTAGAAGTGACCTTGAATGGCATTCTATGGTGCCTCGATTCTAATTCAGTATAAGGGAAATTACAGGATCCGTACTGGTCTATTATTGGATTGTTTAGTTTTATCATTATTGGTAATTTGTATGCAGAGGCCTTGCTTAAATTCAGAAATTATCTGTTGACCGTGAGGGCCATCTTGGATTTGATTTCTATGAAGTACAAACTGTTGCATTCCATGCACAACTGATAATGATGGTTTCTGCAGACCCTAAATACTAGTTTATTTGTATTTGTCACCATCTTACTAGGTACATTAAATGCCAGGAAAATGCAATATTTTCCAGAGACCACAAACGAGCATCGCATTTATCATTGAGTCATGTACCCAGGAATTCAAAAGAATCAACCTTGGCACTAATTCTGTAAATTGATTCTTATCTTTTGAGCTTGATATGTGGGAATAGAACTGCTTTACTATAAATCTGTCCTCTTTCAGGTTTTCTACTCATATTAGTCGCACCATGGTTGGAAATGTGCTTTTCGGCAGTTTCATTGTCAGCCATTCGTAATTCTGAAGCCATCAACAGTCACAGGTACTCAACATTGATAAAATTGGATTCCCCAGTATCAAAAACATAGGTATAGACACCAAAACCATGTCTTTACCTGCAACAGAAGCTGAGATATAGCCCAAAACATGCTTTCAGAGTTTTCAACGGCGGCCATTTTAAAAACGGCCCAGAAAACCATATTTGCCAGCAATGGGTCTCTAGAAACAGTATCAATAATCAGTAATATGTTCGAAAATAACTAAAAAAAAATAAATTCAGAAAATCATCGGGGGGAGGGGGAGGGGAGGATGCAGGCACACCTATTATACATGCCCGACTATGAGATCCGTGAATAATTTGCAAAATCCGAGCAAAAAACTGGGTTTTTTACATATTGCTGCAGAACATTCAATATTATTATCTTTTTTCATTATAAGTGAGTTGGCCTTGTTATTCCGGTCACTTTAATACCAATTTGATGGATATTGGATAATATTTGACAGGCATAGGTAGAAATAACGAATTTCGCGAACTGGCCGTTTTAGGTTGATTTACTTCAAAAAGAAAAATGGCTGCCATATCCGCCACAGGCCATATTGAGAATGGCTCCCTAGCTTATATAGATCAGTGAGTGATACTCTACCCCTCTGCAAAGTTTCGTGCTTTTATCACAATGTGAACAATTTTTTTGCTAAGAACCTGCACTATAATGGGCATATCGTAAATTTTAAGTTAACTTATTCAGCGAGTGTTTGTGGCTAATAGTTAGTCTAGGGACATAGTACATTGTGACATAAAATGGGGCCGTTTCTGAGAGTTATTTTTTTAACCCCATGTTATAGCATAGGCGATCATCGTAGTTTATAATGGGCATATCGTAAATTTTAAGTTAATTTATTCAGCGAGTGTTTGTGGCTAATAGTTAGTCTAGGGACATAGTACATTGTGACATAAAATGGGGCCGTTTCTGAGAGTTATTTTTTTAACCCCATGTTATAGCATAGGCGATCATCGTAGTTTATAATGGGCATATCGTAAATTTTAAGTTAATTTATTCAGCGAGTGTTTGTGGCTAATAGTTAGTCTAGGGGACATAGTACATTGTGACATAAAATGGGGCCGTTTCTGAGAGTTATTTTTTTTAACCCCATGTTATAGCATAGGCGATCATCGTAGTTTATAATGGGCATATCGTAAATTTTAAGTTAATTTATTCAGCGAGTGTTTGTGGCTAATAGTTAGTCTAGGGACATAGTACATTGTGACATAAAATGGGGCCGTTTCTGAGAGTTATTTTTTTAACCCCATGTTATAGCATTGGCGATCATCGTAGTTTATAATGGGCATATCGTAAATTTTAAGTTAATTTATTCAGCGAGTGTTTGTGGCTAATAGTTAGTCTAGGGACATAGTACATTGTGACATAAAATGGGGCCGTTTCTGAGAGTTATTTTTTTAACCCCATGTTATAGCATAGGCGATCATCGTAGTTTATAATGGGCATATCGTAAATTTTAAGTTAATTTATTCAGCGAGTGTTTGTGGCTAATAGTTAGTCTAGGGACATAGTACATTGTGACATAAAATGGGGCCGTTTCTGAGAGTTATTTTTTTAAACCCATGTTATAGCATAGGCGATCATCGTAGTTTATAATGGGCATATCGTAAATTTTAAGTTAATTTTTTCAGCGAGTGTTTGTGGCTAATAGTTAGTCTAGGGACATAGTACATTGTGACATAAAATGGGCCGTTTCTGAGAGTTATTTTTTTAACCCCATGTTATAGCATAGGCGATCATCGTAGTTTATAATGGGCATATCGTAAATTTTAAGTTAATTTATTCAGCGAGTGTTTGTGGCTAATAGTTAGTCTAGGGACATAGTACATTGTGACATAAAATGGGGCCGTTTCTGAGAGTTATTTTTTTAACCCCATGTTATAGCATAGGCGATCATCGTAGTTTATAATGGGCATATCGTAAATTTTAAGTTAATTTATTCAGCGAGTGTTTGTGGCTAATAGTTAGTCTAGGGACATAGTACATTGTGACATAAAATGGGGCCGTTTCTGAGAGTTATTTTTTTAACCCCATGTTATAGCATAGGCGATCATCGTAGTTTATAATGGGCATATCGTAAATTTTAAGTTAATTTATTCAGCGAGTGTTTGTGGCTAATAGTTAGTCTAGGGACATAGTACATTGTGACATAAAATGGGGCCGTTTCTGAGAGTTATTTTTTAACCCCATGTTATAGCATAGGCGATCATTGTAGTTTATAATGGGCATATCGTAAATTTTAAGTTAAATTATTCAGCGAGTGTTTGTGGCTAATAGTTAGTCTAGGGACATAGTACATTGTGACATAAAATGGGGCCGTTTCTGAGAGTTATTTTTTTAACCCCATGTTATAGCATAGGCGATCATCGTAGTTTATAATGGGCATATCGTAAATTTTAAGTTAATTTATTCAGCGAGTGTTTGTGGCTAATAGTTAGTCTAGGGACATAGTACATTGTGACATAAAAATGGGGCCGTTTCTGAGAGTTATTTTTTTAACCCCATGTTATAGCATAGGCGATCATCGTAGTTTATAATGGGCATATCGTAAATTTTAAGTTAAATTATTCAGCGAGTGTTTGTGGCTAATAGTTAGTCTAGGGACATAGTACATTGTGACATAAAATGGGGCCGTTTCTGAGAGTTATTTTTTTAACCCCATGTTATAGCATAGGCGATCATCGTAGTTTATAATGGGCATATCGTAAATTTTAAGTTAATTTATTCAGCGAGTGTTTGTGGCTAATAGTTAGTCTAGGGACATAGTACATTGTGACATAAAATGGGGCCGTTTCTGAGAGTTATTTTTTTAACCCATGTTATAGCATAGGCGATCATCGTAGTTTATAATGGGCATATCGTAAATTTTAAGTTAACTTATTCAGCGAGTGTTTGTGGCTAATAGTTAGTCTAGGGACATAGTACATTGTGACATAAAATGGGGGCCGTTTCTGAGAGTTATTTTTTTAACCCCATGTTATAGCATAGGCGATCATCGTAGTTTATAATGGGCATATCGTAAATTTTAAGTTAATTTATTCAGCGAGTGTTTTGTGGCTAATAGTTAGTCTAGGGACATAGTACATTGTGACATAAAATGGGGCCGTTTCTGAGAGTTATTTTTTTAACCCCATGTTATAGCATAGGCGATCATCGTAGTTTATAATGGGCATATCGTAAATTTTAAGTTAATTTATTCAGCGAGTGTTTGTGGCTAATAGTTAGTCTAGGGACATAGTACATTGTGACATAAAATGGGGCCGTTTCTGAGAGTTATTTTTTTAACCCCATGTTATAGCATAGGCGATCATCGTAGTTTATAATGGGCATATCGTAAATTTTAAGTTAATTTATTCAGCGAGTGTTTGTGGCTAATAGTTAGTCTAGGGACATAGTACATTGTGACATAAAATGGGGCCGTTTCTGAGAGTTATTTTTTTAACCCCATGTTATAGCATTGGCGATCATCGTAGTTTATAATGGGCATATCGTAAATTTTAAGTTAATTTATTCAGCGAGTGTTTGTGGCTAATAGTTAGTCTAGGGACATAGTACATTGTGACATAAAATGGGGCCGTTTCTGAGAGTTATTTTTTTAACCCCATGTTATAGCATAGGCGATCATCGTAGTTTATAATGGGCATATCGTAAATTTTAAGTTAATTTATTCAGCGAGTGTTTGTGGCTAATAGTTAGTCTAGGGACATAGTACATTGTGACATAAAATGGGGCCGTTTCTGAGAGTTATTTTTTTAAACCCCATGTTATAGCATAGGCGATCATCGTAGTTTATAATGGGCATATCGTAAATTTTAAGTTAATTTTTTCAGCGAGTGTTTGTGGCTAATAGTTAGTCTAGGGACATAGTACATTGTGACATAAAATGGGGCCGTTTCTGAGAGTTATTTTTTTAACCCCATGTTATAGCATAGGCGATCATCGTAGTTTATAATGGGCATATCGTAAATTTTAAGTTAATTTATTCAGCGAGTGTTTGTGGCTAATAGTTAGTCTAGGGACATAGTACATTGTGACATAAAATGGGGCCGTTTCTGAGAGTTATTTTTTTAACCCCCATGTTATAGCATAGGCGATCATCGTAGTTTATAATGGGCATATCGTAAATTTTAAGTTAATTTATTCAGCGAGTGTTTGTGGCTAATAGTTAGTCTAGGGACATAGTACATTGTGACATAAAATGGGGCCGTTTTCTGAGAGTTATTTTTTTAACCCCATGTTATAGCATAGGCGATCATCGTAGTTTATAATGGGCATATCGTAAATTTTAAGTTAATTTATTCAGCGAGTGTTTGTGGCTAATAGTTAGTCTAGGGACATAGTACATTGTGACATAAAATGGGGCCGTTTCTGAGAGTTATTTTTTTAACCCCATGTTATAGCATAGGCGATCATCTTGTAGTTTATAATGGGCATATCGTAAATTTTAAGTTAATTTATTCAGCGAGTGTTTGTGGCTAATAGTTAGTCTAGGGACATAGTACATTGTGACATAAAATGGGGCCGTTTCTGAGAGTTATTTTTTTAACCCCATGTTATAGCATAGGCGATCATCGTAGTTTATAATGGGCATATCGTAAATTTTAAGTTAATTTATTCAGCGAGTGTTTGTGGCTAATAGTTAGTCTAGGGACATAGTACATTGTGACATAAAATGGGGCCGTTTCTGAGAGTTAATTTTTTTAACCCCATGTTATAGCATAGGCGATCATCGTAGTTTATAATGGGCATATCGTAAATTTTAAGTTAATTTATTCAGCGAGTGTTTGTGGCTAATAGTTAGTCTCGGGACATAGTACATTGTGACATAAAATGGGGCCGTTTCTGAGAGTTATTTTTTTAACCCCATGTTATAGCATAGGCGATCATCGTAGTTTATAATGGGCATATCGTAAATTTTAAGTTAATTTATTCAGCGAGTGTTTGTGGCTAATAGTTAGTCTAGGGACATAGTACATTGTGACATAAAATGGGGCCGTTTCTGAGAGTTATTTTTTTAACCCCATGTTATAGCATAGGCGATCATCGTAGTTTATAATGGGCATATCGTAAATTTTAAGTTAATTTATTCAGCGAGTGTTTGTGGCTAATAGTTAGTCTAGGGACATAGTACATTGTGACATAAAATGGGGCCGTTTCTGAGAGTTATTTTTTTAACCCCATGTTATAGCATAGGCGATCATCGTAGTTTATAATGGGCATATCGTAAATTTTAAGTTAATTTATTCAGCGAGTGTTTGTGGCTAATAGTTAGTCTAGGGACATAGTACATTGTGACATAAAATGGGGCCGTTTCTGAGAGTTATTTTTTTAACCCCATGTTATAGCATAGGCGATCATCGTAGTTTATAATGGGCATATCGTAAATTTTAAGTTAATTTATTCAGCGAGTGTTTGTGGCTAATAGTTAGTCTAGGGACATAGTACATTGTGACATAAAATGGGGCCGTTTCTGAGAGTTATTTTTTTAACCCCATGTTATAGCATAGGCGATCATCGTAGTTTATAATGGGCATATCGTAAATTTTAAGTTAATTTATTCAGCGAGTGTTTGTGGCTAATAGTTAGTCTAGGGACATAGTACATTGTGACATAAAATGGGGCCGTTTCTGAGAGTTATTTTTTTAACCCCATGTTATAGCATAGGCGATCATCGTAGTTTATAATGGGCATATCGTAAATTTTAAGTTAATTTATTCAGCGAGTGTTTGTGGCTAATAGTTAGTCTAGGGACATAGTACATTGTGACATAAAATGGGGCCGTTTCTGAGAGTTATTTTTTTAACCCCATGTTATAGCATAGGCGATCATCGTAGTTTATAATGGGCATATCGTAAATTTTAAGTTAATTTATTCAGCGAGTGTTTGTGGCTAATAGTTAGTCTAGGGACATAGTACATTGTGACATAAAATGGGGCCGTTTCTGAGAGTTATTTTTTTAACCCCATGTTATAGCATAGGCGATCATCGTAGTTTATAATGGGCATATCGTAAATTTTAAGTTAATTTATTCAGCGAGTGTTTGTGGCTAATAGTTAGTCTAGGGACATAGTACATTGTGACATAAAATGGGGCCGTTTCTGAGAGTTATTTTTTTAACCCCATGTTATAGCATAGGCGATCATCGTAGTTTATAATGGGCATATCGTAAATTTTAAGTTAATTTATTCAGCGAGTGTTTGTGGCTAATAGTTAGTCTAGGGACATAGTACATTGTGACATAAAATGGGGCCGTTTCTGAGAGTTATTTTTTTAACCCCATGTTATAGCATAGGCGATCATCGTAGTTTATAATGGGCATATCGTAAATTTTAAGTTAATTTATTCAGCGAGTGTTTGTGGCTAATAGTTAGTCTAGGGACATAGTACATTGTGACATAAAATGGGGCCGTTTCTGAGAGTTATTTTTTTAACCCCATGTTATAGCATAGGCGATCATCGTAGTTTATAATGGGCATATCGTAAATTTTAAGTTAATTTATTCAGCGAGTGTTTGTGGCTAATAGTTAGTCTAGGGACATAGTACATTGTGACATAAAATGGGGCCGTTTCTGAGAGTTATTTTTTTAACCCCATGTTATAGCATAGGCGATCATCGTAGTTTATAATGGGCATATCGTAAATTTTAAGTTAATTTATTCAGCGAGTGTTTGTGGCTAATAGTTAGTCTAGGGACATAGTACATTGTGACATAAAATGGGGCCGTTTCTGAGAGTTATTTTTTTAACCCCATGTTATAGCATAGGCGATCATCGTAGTTTATAATGGGCATATCGTAAATTTTAAGTTAATTTATTCAGCGAGTGTTTGTGGCTAATAGTTAGTCTAGGGACATAGTACATTGTGACATAAAATGGGGCCGTTTCTGAGAGTTATTTTTTTAACCCCATGTTATAGCATAGGCGATCATCGTAGTTTATAATGGGCATATCGTAAATTTTAAGTTAATTTATTCAGCGAGTGTTTGTGGCTAATAGTTAGTCTAGGGACATAGTACATTGTGACATAAAATGGGGCCGTTTCTGAGAGTTATTTTTTTAACCCCATGTTATAGCATAGGCGATCATCGTAGTTTATAATGGGCATATCGTAAATTTTAAGTTAATTTATTCAGCGAGTGTTTGTGGCTAATAGTTAGTCTAGGGACATAGTACATTGTGACATAAAATGGGGCCGTTTCTGAGAGTTATTTTTTTAACCCCATGTTATAGCATAGGCGATCATCGTAGTTTATAATGGGCATATCGTAAATTTTAAGTTAATTTATTCAGCGAGTGTTTGTGGCTAATAGTTAGTCTAGGGACATAGTACATTGTGACATAAAATGGGGCCGTTTCTGAGAGTTATTTTTTTAACCCCATGTTATAGCATAGGCGATCATCGTAGTTTATAATGGGCATATCGTAAATTTTAAGTTAATTTATTCAGCGAGTGTTTGTGGCTAATAGTTAGTCTAGGGACATAGTACATTGTGACATAAAATGGGGCCGTTTCTGAGAGTTATTTTTTTAACCCCATGTTATAGCATAGGCGATCATCGTAGTTTATAATGGGCATATCGTAAATTTTAAGTTAATTTATTCAGCGAGTGTTTGTGGCTAATAGTTAGTCTAGGGACATAGTACATTGTGACATAAAATGGGGCCGTTTCTGAGAGTTATTTTTTTAACCCCATGTTATAGCATAGGCGATCATCGTAGTTTATAATGGGCATATCGTAAATTTTAAGTTAATTTATTCAGCGAGTGTTTGTGGCTAATAGTTAGTCTAGGGACATAGTACATTGTGACATAAAATGGGGCCGTTTCTGAGAGTTATTTTTTTAACCCCATGTTATAGCATAGGCGATCATCGTAGTTTATAATGGGCATATCGTAAATTTTAAGTTAATTTATTCAGCGAGTGTTTGTGGCTAATAGTTAGTCTAGGGACATAGTACATTGTGACATAAAATGGGGCCGTTTCTGAGAGTTATTTTTTTAACCCCATGTTATAGCATAGGCGATCATCGTAGTTTATAATGGGCATATCGTAAATTTTAAGTTAATTTATTCAGCGAGTGTTTGTGGCTAATAGTTAGTCTAGGGACATAGTACATTGTGACATAAAATGGGGCCGTTTCTGAGAGTTATTTTTTTAACCCCATGTTATAGCATAGGCGATCATCGTAGTTTATAATGGGCATATCGTAAATTTTAAGTTAATTTATTCAGCGAGTGTTTGTGGCTAATAGTTAGTCTAGGGACATAGTACATTGTGACATAAAATGGGGCCGTTTCTGAGAGTTATTTTTTTAACCCCATGTTATAGCATAGGCGATCATCGTAGTTTATAATGGGCATATCGTAAATTTTAAGTTAATTTATTCAGCGAGTGTTTGTGGCTAATAGTTAGTCTAGGGACATAGTACATTGTGACATAAAATGGGGCCGTTTCTGAGAGTTATTTTTTTAACCCCATGTTATAGCATAGGCGATCATCGTAGTTTATAATGGGCATATCGTAAATTTTAAGTTAATTTATTCAGCGAGTGTTTGTGGCTAATAGTTAGTCTAGGGACATAGTACATTGTGACATAAAATGGGGCCGTTTCTGAGAGTTATTTTTTTAACCCCATGTTATAGCATAGGCGATCATCGTAGTTTATAATGGGCATATCGTAAATTTTAAGTTAATTTATTCAGCGAGTGTTTGTGGCTAATAGTTAGTCTAGGGACATAGTACATTGTGACATAAAATGGGGCCGTTTCTGAGAGTTATTTTTTTAACCCCATGTTATAGCATAGGCGATCATCGTAGTTTATAATGGGCATATCGTAAATTTTAAGTTAATTTATTCAGCGAGTGTTTGTGGCTAATAGTTAGTCTAGGGACATAGTACATTGTGACATAAAATGGGGCCGTTTCTGAGAGTTATTTTTTTAACCCCATGTTATAGCATAGGCGATCATCGTAGTTTATAATGGGCATATCGTAAATTTTAAGTTAATTTATTCAGCGAGTGTTTGTGGCTAATAGTTAGTCTAGGGACATAGTACATTGTGACATGAAATGGGGCCGTTTCTGAGAGTTATTTTTTTAACCCCATGTTATATCATAGGCGATCATCGTAGTTTATAATGGGCATATCGTAAATTTTAAGTTAATTTATTCAGCGAGTGTTTGTGGCTAATAGTTAGTCTAGGGACATAGTACATTGTGACATAAAATGGGGCCGTTTCTGAGAGTTATTTTTTTAACCCCATGTTATAGCATAGGCGATCATCGTAGTTTATAATGGGCATATCGTAAATTTTAAGTTAGTCTAGGGACATAGTACATTGTGACATGAAATGGGTCCGTTTCTGAGAGTTATTTTTTTAACCCCATGTTATAGCATAGGCGATCATCGTAGTTTATAATGGGCATATCGTAAATTTTAAGTTAATTTATTCAGCGAGTGTTTGTGGCTAATAGTTAGTCTAGGGACATAGTACATTGTGACATAAAATGGGGCCGTTTCTGAGAGTTATTTTTTTAACCCCATGTTATAGCATAGGCGATAATCGTAGTTTATAATGGGCATATCGTAAATTTTAAGTTAATTTATTCAGCGAGTGTTTGTGGCTAATAGTTAGTCTAGGGACATAGTACATTGTGACATAAAATGGGGCCGTTTCTGAGAGTTATTTTTTTAACCCCATGTTATAGCATAGGCGATCATCGTAGTTTATAATGGGCATATCGTAAATTTTAAGTTAATTTATTCAGCGAGTGTTTGTGGCTAATAGTTAGTCTAGGGACATAGTACATTGTGACATAAAATGGGGCCGTTTCTGAGAGTTATTTTTTTAACCCCATGTTATAGCATAGGCGATCATCGTAGTTTATAATGGGCATATCGTAAATTTTAAGTTAATTTATTCAGCGAGTGTTTGTGGCTAATAGTTAGTCTAGGGACATAGTACATTGTGACATAAAATGGGGCCGTTTCTGAGAGTTATTTTTTTAACCCCATGTTATAGCATAGGCGATCATCGTAGTTTATAATGGGCATATCGTAAATTTTAAGTTAATTTATTCAGCGAGTGTTTGTGGCTAATAGTTAGTCTAGGGACATAGTACATTGTGACATAAAATGGGGCCGTTTCTGAGAGTTATTTTTTTAACCCCATGTTATAGCATAGGCGATCATCGTAGTTTATAATGGGCATATCGTAAATTTTAAGTTAATTTATTCAGCGAGTGTTTGTGGCTAATAGTTAGTCTAGGGACATAGTACATTGTGACATAAAATGGGGCCGTTTCTGAGAGTTATTTTTTTAACCCCATGTTATAGCATAGGCGATCATCGTAGTTTATAATGGGCATATCGTAAATTTTAAGTTAATTTATTCAGCGAGTGTTTGTGGCTAATAGTTAGTCTAGGGACATAGTACATTGTGACATAAAATGGGGCCGTTTCTGAGAGTTATTTTTTTAACCCCATGTTATAGCATAGGCGATCATCGTAGTTTATAATGGGCATATCGTAAATTTTAAGTTAATTTATTCAGCGAGTGTTTGTGGCTAATAGTTAGTCTAGGGACATAGTACATTGTGACATAAAATGGGGCCGTTTCTGAGAGTTATTTTTTTAACCCCATGTTATAGCATAGGCGATCATCGTAGTTTATAATGGGCATATCGTAAATTTTAAGTTAATTTATTCAGCGAGTGTTTGTGGCTAATAGTTAGTCTAGGGACATAGTACATTGTGACATAAAATGGGGCCGTTTCTGAGAGTTATTTTTTTAACCCCATGTTATAGCATAGGCGATCATCGTAGTTTATAATGGGCATATCGTAAATTTTAAGTTAATTTATTCAGCGAGTGTTTGTGGCTAATAGTTAGTCTAGGGACATAGTACATTGTGACATAAAATGGGGCCGTTTCTGAGAGTTATTTTTTTAACCCCATGTTATAGCATAGGCGATCATCGTAGTTTATAATGGGCATATCGTAAATTTTAAGTTAATTTATTCAGCGAGTGTTTGTGGCTAATAGTTAGTCTAGGGACATAGTACATTGTGACATAAAATGGGGCCGTTTCTGAGAGTTATTTTTTTAACCCCATGTTATAGCATAGGCGATCATCGTAGTTTATAATGGGCATATCGTAAATTTTAAGTTAATTTATTCAGCGAGTGTTTGTGGCTAATAGTTAGTCTAGGGACATAGTACATTGTGACATAAAATGGGGCCGTTTCTGAGAGTTATTTTTTTAACCCCATGTTATAGCATAGGCGATCATCGTAGTTTATAATGGGCATATCGTAAATTTTAAGTTAATTTATTCAGCGAGTGTTTGTGGCTAATAGTTAGTCTAGGGACATAGTACATTGTGACATAAAATGGGGCCGTTTCTGAGAGTTATTTTTTTAACCCCATGTTATAGCATAGGCGATCATCGTAGTTTATAATGGGCATATCGTAAATTTTAAGTTAATTTATTCAGCGAGTGTTTGTGGCTAATAGTTAGTCTAGGGACATAGTACATTGTGACATAAAATGGGGCCGTTTCTGAGAGTTATTTTTTTAACCCCATGTTATAGCATAGGCGATCATCGTAGTTTATAATGGGCATATCGTAAATTTTAAGTTAATTTATTCAGCGAGTGTTTGTGGCTAATAGTTAGTCTAGGGACATAGTACATTGTGACATAAAATGGGGCCGTTTCTGAGAGTTATTTTTTTAACCCCATGTTATAGCATAGGCGATCATCGTAGTTTATAATGGGCATATCGTAAATTTTAAGTTAATTTATTCAGCGAGTGTTTGTGGCTAATAGTTAGTCTAGGGACATAGTACATTGTGACATAAAATGGGGCCGTTTCTGAGAGTTATTTTTTTAACCCCATGTTATAGCATAGGCGATCATCGTAGTTTATAATGGGCATATCGTAAATTTTAAGTTAATTTATTCAGCGAGTGTTTGTGGCTAATAGTTAGTCTAGGGACATAGTACATTGTGACATAAAATGGGGCCGTTTCTGAGAGTTATTTTTTTAACCCCATGTTATAGCATAGGCGATCATCGTAGTTTATAATGGGCATATCGTAAATTTTAAGTTAATTTATTCAGCGAGTGTTTGTGGCTAATAGTTAGTCTAGGGACATAGTACATTGTGACATAAAATGGGGCCGTTTCTGAGAGTTATTTTTTTAACCCCATGTTATAGCATAGGCGATCATCGTAGTTTATAATGGGCATATCGTAAATTTTAAGTTAATTTATTCAGCGAGTGTTTGTGGCTAATAGTTAGTCTAGGGACATAGTACATTGTGACATAAAATGGGGCCGTTTCTGAGAGTTATTTTTTTAACCCCATGTTATAGCATAGGCGATCATCGTAGTTTATAATGGGCATATCGTAAATTTTAAGTTAATTTATTCAGCGAGTGTTTGTGGCTAATAGTTAGTCTAGGGACATAGTACATTGTGACATAAAATGGGGCCGTTTCTGAGAGTTATTTTTTTAACCCCATGTTATAGCATAGGCGATCATCGTAGTTTATAATGGGCATATCGTAAATTTTAAGTTAATTTATTCAGCGAGTGTTTGTGGCTAATAGTTAGTCTAGGGACATAGTACATTGTGACATAAAATGGGGCCGTTTCTGAGAGTTATTTTTTTAACCCCATGTTATAGCATAGGCGATCATCGTAGTTTATAATGGGCATATCGTAAATTTTAAGTTAATTTATTCAGCGAGTGTTTGTGGCTAATAGTTAGTCTAGGGACATAGTACATTGTGACATAAAATGGGGCCGTTTCTGAGAGTTATTTTTTTAACCCCATGTTATAGCATAGGCGATCATCGTAGTTTATAATGGGCATATCGTAAATTTTAAGTTAATTTATTCAGCGAGTGTTTGTGGCTAATAGTTAGTCTAGGGACATAGTACATTGTGACATAAAATGGGGCCGTTTCTGAGAGTTATTTTTTTAACCCCATGTTATAGCATAGGCGATCATCGTAGTTTATAATGGGCATATCGTAAATTTTAAGTTAATTTATTCAGCGAGTGTTTGTGGCTAATAGTTAGTCTAGGGACATAGTACATTGTGACATAAAATGGGGCCGTTTCTGAGAGTTATTTTTTTAACCCCATGTTATAGCATAGGCGATCATCGTAGTTTATAATGGGCATATCGTAAATTTTAAGTTAATTTATTCAGCGAGTGTTTGTGGCTAATAGTTAGTCTAGGGACATAGTACATTGTGACATAAAATGGGGCCGTTTCTGAGAGTTATTTTTTTAACCCCATGTTATAGCATAGGCGATCATCGTAGTTTATAATGGGCATATCGTAAATTTTAAGTTAATTTATTCAGCGAGTGTTTGTGGCTAATAGTTAGTCTAGGGACATAGTACATTGTGACATAAAATGGGGCCGTTTCTGAGAGTTATTTTTTTAACCCCATGTTATAGCATAGGCGATCATCGTAGTTTATAATGGGCATATCGTAAATTTTAAGTTAATTTATTCAGCGAGTGTTTGTGGCTAATAGTTAGTCTAGGGACATAGTACATTGTGACATAAAATGGGGCCGTTTCTGAGAGTTATTTTTTTAACCCCATGTTATAGCATAGGCGATCATCGTAGTTTATAATGGGCATATCGTAAATTTTAAGTTAATTTATTCAGCGAGTGTTTGTGGCTAATAGTTAGTCTAGGGACATAGTACATTGTGACATAAAATGGGGCCGTTTCTGAGAGTTATTTTTTTAACCCCATGTTATAGCATAGGCGATCATCGTAGTTTATAATGGGCATATCGTAAATTTTAAGTTAATTTATTCAGCGAGTGTTTGTGGCTAATAGTTAGTCTAGGGACATAGTACATTGTGACATAAAATGGGGCCGTTTCTGAGAGTTATTTTTTTAACCCCATGTTATAGCATAGGCGATCATCGTAGTTTATAATGGGCATATCGTAAATTTTAAGTTAATTTATTCAGCGAGTGTTTGTGGCTAATAGTTAGTCTAGGGACATAGTACATTGTGACATAAAATGGGGCCGTTTCTGAGAGTTATTTTTTTAACCCCATGTTATAGCATAGGCGATCATCGTAGTTTATAATGGGCATATCGTAAATTTTAAGTTAATTTATTCAGCGAGTGTTTGTGGCTAATAGTTAGTCTAGGGACATAGTACATTGTGACATAAAATGGGGCCGTTTCTGAGAGTTATTTTTTTAACCCCATGTTATAGCATAGGCGATCATCGTAGTTTATAATGGGCATATCGTAAATTTTAAGTTAATTTATTCAGCGAGTGTTTGTGGCTAATAGTTAGTCTAGGGACATAGTACATTGTGACATAAAATGGGGCCGTTTCTGAGAGTTATTTTTTTAACCCCATGTTATAGCATAGGCGATCATCGTAGTTTATAATGGGCATATCGTAAATTTTAAGTTAATTTATTCAGCGAGTGTTTGTGGCTAATAGTTAGTCTAGGGACATAGTACATTGTGACATAAAATGGGGCCGTTTCTGAGAGTTATTTTTTTAACCCCATGTTATAGCATAGGCGATCATCGTAGTTTATAATGGGCATATCGTAAATTTTAAGTTAATTTATTCAGCGAGTGTTTGTGGCTAATAGTTAGTCTAGGGACATAGTACATTGTGACATAAAATGGGGCCGTTTCTGAGAGTTATTTTTTTAACCCCATGTTATAGCATAGGCGATCATCGTAGTTTATAATGGGCATATCGTAAATTTTAAGTTAATTTATTCAGCGAGTGTTTGTGGCTAATAG
This sequence comes from Terebella lapidaria, assembly GCA_949152475.1. Lineage (NCBI taxonomy): Eukaryota > Metazoa > Annelida > Polychaeta > Terebellida > Terebellidae > Terebella > Terebella lapidaria. The sequence continues at coordinate 134,924 of CASCJZ010000365.1, forward strand.
TTAGTCTAGGGACATAGTACATTGTGACATAAAATGGGGCCGTTTCTGAGAGTTATTTTTTTAACCCCATGTTATAGCATAGGCGATCATCGTAGTTTATAATGGGCATATCGTAAATTTTAAGTTAATTTATTCAGCGAGTGTTTGTGGCTAATAGTTAGTCTAGGGACATAGTACATTGTGACATAAAATGGGGCCGTTTCTGAGAGTTATTTTTTTAACCCCATGTTATAGCATAGGCGATCATCGTAGTTTATAATGGGCATATCGTAAATTTTAAGTTAATTTATTCAGCGAGTGTTTGTGGCTAATAGTTAGTCTAGGGACATAGTACATTGTGACATAAAATGGGGCCGTTTCTGAGAGTTATTTTTTTAACCCCATGTTATAGCATAGGCGATCATCGTAGTTTATAATGGGCATATCGTAAATTTTAAGTTAATTTATTCAGCGAGTGTTTGTGGCTAATAGTTAGTCTAGGGACATAGTACATTGTGACATAAAATGGGGCCGTTTCTGAGAGTTATTTTTTTAACCCCATGTTATAGCATAGGCGATCATCGTAGTTTATAATGGGCATATCGTAAATTTTAAGTTAATTTATTCAGCGAGTGTTTGTGGCTAATAGTTAGTCTAGGGACATAGTACATTGTGACATAAAATGGGGCCGTTTCTGAGAGTTATTTTTTTAACCCCATGTTATAGCATAGGCGATCATCGTAGTTTATAATGGGCATATCGTAAATTTTAAGTTAATTTATTCAGCGAGTGTTTGTGGCTAATAGTTAGTCTAGGGACATAGTACATTGTGACATAAAATGGGGCCGTTTCTGAGAGTTATTTTTTTAACCCCATGTTATAGCATAGGCGATCATCGTAGTTTATAATGGGCATATCGTAAATTTTAAGTTAATTTATTCAGCGAGTGTTTGTGGCTAATAGTTAGTCTAGGGACATAGTACATTGTGACATAAAATGGGGCCGTTTCTGAGAGTTATTTTTTTAACCCCATGTTATAGCATAGGCGATCATCGTAGTTTATAATGGGCATATCGTAAATTTTAAGTTAATTTATTCAGCGAGTGTTTGTGGCTAATAGTTAGTCTAGGGACATAGTACATTGTGACATAAAATGGGGCCGTTTCTGAGAGTTATTTTTTTAACCCCATGTTATAGCATAGGCGATCATCGTAGTTTATAATGGGCATATCGTAAATTTTAAGTTAATTTATTCAGCGAGTGTTTGTGGCTAATAGTTAGTCTAGGGACATAGTACATTGTGACATAAAATGGGGCCGTTTCTGAGAGTTATTTTTTTAACCCCATGTTATAGCATAGGCGATCATCGTAGTTTATAATGGGCATATCGTAAATTTTAAGTTAATTTATTCAGCCAGTGTTTGTGGCTAATAGTTAGTCTAGGGACATAGTACATTGTGACATAAAATGGGGCCGTTTCTGAGAGTTATTTTTTTAACCCCATGTTATAGCATAGGCGATCATCGTAGTTTATAATGGGCATATCGTAAATTTTAAGTTAATTTATTCAGCCAGTGTTTGTGGCTAATAGTTAGTCTAGGGACATAGTACATTGTGACATAAAATGGGGCCGTTTCTGAGAGTTATTTTTTTAACCCCATGTTATAGCATAGGCGATCATCGTAGTTTATAATGGGCATATCGTAAATTTTAAGTTAATTTATTCAGCGAGTGTTTGTGGCTAATAGTTAGTCTAGGGACATAGTACATTGTGACATAAAATGGGGCCGTTTCTGAGAGTTATTTTTTTAACCCCATGTTATAGCATAGGCGATCATCGTAGTTTATAATGGGCATATCGTAAATTTTAAGTTAATTTATTCAGCCAGTGTTTGTGGCTAATAGTTAGTCTAGGGACATAGTACATTGTGACATAAAATGGGGCCGTTTCTGAGAGTTATTTTTT
>CASCJZ010000366.1:0-21253 GCA_949152475.1 Terebella lapidaria
CCCTTATAACTGGATTGTTTATTTAATGAGATCAATAATCATGTTACTTATAATATGATATTGTCATCCTTTAATTGATGTAGTTTCGGTTTTAATTCTCCTTAAATTGATCTCATTATGGTTAATTTCTCAAAACTCATTATGATACGACTTTCGAGCTTGACCAATAGGTGCTTCTTGAAATTTCCAAGACTTGCAAAGTATTCAGATCTGCACATAGGGCAGAAGTTTTTTTGGTTTTTTTTTTCCTCTGGTTATTATCGTGGATAGTCTTTCCATGAGCCAGATCTGTTTGAACAAGCAAGTAGTGCTCCTAGGATACATTCAACAGCAAATTATTATACCGGAGATCAGAGCATTCATTCTCAAAAATTCTTAACCAAATTTCAAAGCAGAAATCTTATTGACAGGGCGGATTTACAACATTTATTTGCTCTGAGAAATTTGGTTACAATTTTCTTTAAGAATGAGTTTAAATGCCAAGATGACTCCTATTTCCATAGTGATGCTGACTACATCATCCATAGTCCCATAATCTGTATGTGGAAAAGAGCATGACCTAATTTATAATAAAACTATCACTAACTATGAAGATAAAGGAACTCAAATGATTGATAAGTTAGTCCAATATAAGATATTATATAAATAGAATATTAAATTTAGAGCTTTTTTCGATCATTAAATATCATATGATGGAGATGGTTCTTTAGCCCATGGTAGGATGTCAAAACTGTTTAACATTGTCCACAAAATCCAATTGATGAGTAGTAGAGGAAAGCATACATAATCAAGTTTTTTGGATAGTTCCTTGGATATCGATTTTGAAAATTTCTGAGAGAAGTTTCCCCAAATGAATCATATTTGACTTTCAAGATTGATATCATTCTTTCTTCAGATATTTTAATCCCATTGTCTTAGTGGTGCTAGTATGGTTTGTGCATTTTCTTAATGTGTTTCTAGAAATTACCCAAGGAAGTATAATATTCAGTCTCGTATATCCTGCAAAAATGAATAGTTTTTTTTTATCCAATTTTTGAGTGGATTTACTTTCAAGGAAGTCTAGCCAATTAAATTAAGGGTTGTATTAGATGATTAAGTGATGATTCAGATCCCTAGATATAACCATGTATTGTGTGTTTTGCAAAAAAAAAAAATTTGTTTTTTTATTTTATTTTCCTTTAGATAGTTAATTTTCATCTTAAATTTGCATATTTTTCAATTAACCAATGAAGAATTTATAGGCATTTTCTAATGGATGACTTTACAGCTGCTTCATCAAAATATACCTCAATTCAATCCTGAAATTCAATTTGAAATAAGCTCCATCATAACAAATATGATAGTATTAAGTGAAGCTTCCCATCTACAAATCTCTATTTAGAATAATGCTGGTGATTCCAATTTTTTAATAAAATAGCTGTCTAACTATTTTACTTTGTAATCCTGATCTATAGGGTAACTTTTAAATTAAATTTCTTTAGTTAAGAAAAAATTAAATACTCAAATCAATATATTTAAAAGCAATTAAAAGATAATTCTATTAGTAACTTAAAAAAATAATCAATTCTTCATACAATTAAGTCTTAATATAATCAGATCTTTGATGAAATTATATAAATTCAAAGCTATCAATGTTGTATACATGTCTGTTCAAGAGTTTTGCAACAGTAAAAAAACAACTCACAACTAGAGCAGTTCTTGCAGTTCGTAATTCCGAACAGTTTCAGCTAAATTTTGGAATCATTGATCAAAAAACTAAAATTATAGTTCAAATAAGTCGAAATGGGACTCTTTAGGATCTGGAATTAGAACTAACTAAAAAATTGTCAATGAAAAACATAGTCGTAACATTATATTTTGATTGTTTAGTTTCATTGCAATGACTTTATGGTCATGCCACCCATTACGCCTATTTAAGCCCTTATAAATCAACATTTTTATATTGGTTCAGAACAATACCAAAATATCTTAGTGATTGGTCAGCTATAGAGCCCACCTGAAAAGCAAACACCTAAAATTGATGGACTTGACAACTTAGAAATACCTGTAGTCAGCTAGAGAGATATTGAAAGCTATGTAAGAAGGATTGATACTTGGGTAGATCTTAAATACAACAACAATGATAGTAAACCTATCATGCTACCTGGTAGTGAAGCTAGGAAATTACTAATTGAATGTCTGCTTGATCCAGTCCCACAGAATCGTCAAATCAATGAAGTCTAACTTCAATGGAGAAAACAAGTGTTAAAAGTTAAAGAGTTAGAAGTACTAAAGGCAAAAGCCGAGGAAAGTTGTCAGAAGAAAGTGAAGTGGATGATGGCTTCTGGATTAGGGTTAATAGGAGCTAATATAGCTTTTATTTGGTCTGGGACCTATATATTCTATTCTTGGGACATTATTGAGCCTTTAGCCTATTTCATTGATGCTTTTGCCGGTATAATTGTATCCTACCAATTTTTCAAGATGGGACGACTTTATAGTCACTTTAATTACCAAAAGTATTTGTATTAAAGGACACTCCCGAGCAAATACAAGTAGTATGGATTTAATAAGGAAGAGTATCACAAGCATTAGATACTTCTGAAGTAAATAGAAGCAACCATCAAAGATCACTATATTCGTAAACTATGAAGTAGTTTGATATGAATAAACATGAATTGACTATAATTTTTCTTAAAATATTATTAAATGGTTTAGATTGAGAGAGTTAATCATTTTATGAACTACTCAACGATGAAAGTTTCACTGTTGTCAGATTCTCCTTCCTTTCTGGGCTGTCTTTCCACTTTCATAAGATTCGTATCAACCTATGGTGTTGCCTTAATTTTTTTCTGCTTCCTTCTTAAAGGTTTGTAGGTTCCAAAGGTTTCTTGAGTTCCACCAAATTCATCAAAATCTAATTTATCATCTTTAGCATCATCAATTTCAAAATCATATATATTATTAGTGGTGGTAGAACTGATATATTTGGTAGTATTTTATTTTCTGAGGGGATAAATTGACTGTAGTTCTTATCTTTCCAAATACTCCATAATGTGAATAAATAAATCAATACTAACAACACCAACCACTATCACACTGCAGAATACTAGAGAAAAGAGATTATCTGGAAGGAATATCAATAGAGAAAGACCTACATTCATCAAAAGGTGATTAATAATCCAAAGTTTTGGGTAGAGATAGTGCTACCTTCTGTAACAAACTATGAAAACAGTAAATATCACATCAATTAATATAGCAGTACTTGCTAAATATATAGGACTTAAATTCATTAGAGCTAACAGAGTTCCCTTAATCAATACTCTTAGCCTTGGAAGATAATTGAGTTCCTGATAGAAACTATAGATCAAATGAACAATCACACCAAATAAAGTAGCACATCCTAGGACATAAAATAACCCATTAATGGTGATTGATGAGATTGGATTCTTTATAGCACCTTGAAATGATGCAACTCCAGCAACTATCAAACCCATAATGAACAAATTATAGAGGAAACTACTAAAAGATCCATATTCTGGAATAGATTATCTTCCTTCAGAAAGACTATTGAATATAATGAAAGTAAAAATTAATATAGCAATGAAAATACCTATTGCCAGAAGGTAGGTTGATGCTAAGTTCATATTTTCATAGAAAAGCTTATAACCTGGAGGGGATGCATCAAAACTATCACTTAAAATCCCACCAAAGTAACTATTAGCCCATGGAAAATCAGCAGTCATAAATCCATAGCAATAAGATAGATATTATACATAAGTAGGAAACAGACCTAAAGCACAACATTTCAAGGCAAAAATATGAGGAATTATCTAACCCTGATCCTTGCTCTTAGGAACACTTAATAAGGATTTTATTGTGTAGAAGATAGCCAATAAAATGGTAATAATTAGACCGAAAATATAGTAGTATTGTGATTCCATTGATTGGATATAAGATTTATAGAATTCAGCCTAGTCTAAACCATAATCAAGAGATAATGACCCAGTATGTTGTAAATTTGGTAGAATGGCTTCTGTACTTGCTTGAGAGAGTTCTAGATTTACTTTATAGTTTGTATTCAAGGAAGAAGAAATTAACAGTCGTCCATTAATAAAACTCATTTATTCAGCATTAAGAGATAATGGATTATCAGTATAGAATACTAGTTAGTGACTATTAAGCCAATAAACATCAGTAATGGTTAAAATGATGGTTGAAATATTCTGAGCAACTAAGGTAATAGTTGCTTATTTTGACCAATTTTGAGCAATTTGATTATATTACATACCAACTACATAAAGAATATGTCTTAAAGTACCACTATTAACATAAAAAGATTTAAGAACCAGTTAATCTATTTTTTCAGCAGCTGATACAGTCATTAATGCACATATGTTATTATCCAACACATAACCTCCCATACAGCTTGTACAAGTAGAAGCATCAATACAACTATAGCATCCTTCAATATCTGAGCAGGATAAACAAGCACCATTATCAATATATTTATCATTTTAGCAAAGAACACAAGTATTTTTATCAGTACAAATAAGACAACCAACAATATTCCTACAAGGCTAACAAGTTCCAGCAATACTATTTAGAAAGTATCCATTTCCACAACCTAAGCATATAGTTGGTGTTTAACAATAAATGCAAGCAGTTAAAGCAACTGAACAATGTAAACAACTACCAGAATCTAAATAATAAGAACCTTTGCATTAGATACAAACAGAATTGGATGAGCATTTAGCACAACCATCAAGTGAGTCTGAACAGAGGATACATGTACTGGTCGAACTAACATAATAACCAGTATCACAGTCATTACACAATGAAGATGATGTACATTAAGAGCATCCTGATATTGCACTAGAACATTGTAAGCAATTATTTCCACTCTTATAATATCTACTATTACAAGTTACACATTTGTTTGGAGAACTTTATAAGCAAATTTCACATCCTAACTGATTACAAGCAACACATAAGTTACTAGAACTATTCAAATAAAACCCACTCTAACATTGAATACAATGAGTATCATCATGGCACAATAGACAGCCAGATATTTGTGATTGACATTGAATACAAATATTTGAAGTACCACTAGTATCAAGGTAATATCCTGATTTACAATCAGAACAATCACTACTGTTAGTACATGAACTACAGCCCGGCATAACATTACAAAGACTACAAAAATTAGATCCTGATAAATAATACCCAGTTTCACAATCTAGACAAACAGTAGAAGAGTTACACAATTGGCAACCATCCATTAAACTACATTCTGAACAAGAATTAGAAGTAGTATCTAAATAATAGCCAGATTGACAATATGTGCATATTGATGAGTCATTACAAAATGAACAACCTTTTAAAATACTTGAACAAAGACTACATGTATTACTTGTTAAATAAAATCCATTAGAACAATCTTCACAAGTTGTACTATCTGAACAAAGCTGACATCCTTAAATCAACACCTAGCAGAGATAACAATCTGAATTATAAAAAATATATCCTTGGTTACAGATAATACAACTAGTTTAATTACAAGTAGAACATTTTGATGAACAAGCAGAACAACTTTGGTCAGTCTACACATAAAACCCAGATTGACATACTTAACATAAAGTCTAGGATGTACAATGTAAACATCCTGTAATGGTTGAACAAGAAATACAACTTGTATTAGTATTTTATAAAGTATAACCATAACTACAATACAAACAAAGAGACCCACTTAAACAATCCATACAGTGACTCATTGAATTCAAACATGGCTAACATTGGTTACCATTTACATATGAACCTGAAGAACAACTCAAACAGGAAGTTTCAGTACATGTGATACAGCCTCTACTAGAACAATCAAGACATTGATTTGTAGATTATAAATAGTATCCACTTATACATGATGAGCAATTAGTCACTGAGTTACATTCAGAACAACCTGAAATACACAATTAACAAGAAGCACTATCTAAATAATAGCCTAATGGACAAGATAAACAGGATGTAGCTGATGTACAAATAGTACAGTTTGATGAACATCCCTAACAGAGATTGGAAGAATTTAGAAACATTTCAATTCCACAGGTAATACAATGACTTGTATTAAAACAATCAAGACAACCAGTAATATTAAGAGCACACTAACTACAAGATGTTCCATCTAGATAGTAGCCAATTTAACAGCTTAAACAATCAGTAGAAGAAGAACATGTAGAGCAAAGACCATTACAGGCTAAACAACTTATCCCATCTAGATAATATCCAGGATTACAACTACTACAATTGGTACTAGAAGCACAAGAAGAGCATTGATAAGGACAAACTGAACAAGAAGAGGAATCTAAGTAGGTTCCAGGCATACAGGATAAACAAGTTGAGGCATCAGTACAATGATAACAACCATGCATAATATTACAAGAAGAGCAATTGTTGGTACCAGTCGTTGATAAATAATAACCACTTTAACAAAAGTAACAACTAGTACTAGAACATTTAGAACAGTAAGGGGCTAACTTGGAACATACTTAACAAGTATCATTAGAAAGCAAGTAATAACCTAATGTACATGATAAACATGTAGTACTAGAACTACAGGAAGGACATTGATTAGGACATGTACTACAACTACTATTAGCCTAAAGAAACGCTCCTACAATGCAGGATGTGCAAATTGTAGTAGAAGTACAGGTAGAACAAGGATAGGAACAAGTGTCACAAGCACCAGCATTGTAATAATAACTAGAAGGGCATTAATTGCAGTATGTTCCATTTAAGCAAGATAAGCATTAAGACCCACATCCTATACAACTGTTAGCTCCATCTAAATAATATCCAATAGTGCAGGAATTACAAGATGTAGCATCAGAACAGGTGACACAGCCAGAACTACATGATACACAAGTATTGGAACCATCTAAGTAAAAACCTAACTCACAACTCAGACAATTGGTTGAAGAGTTACATCTCAAACAATTAGCAATATTAGTACAACTGACACACAAATTAGTTGCAGTATTTAAATAGTAATCATTATGGCATCCAGAACAATTACTAGAAGAACTACAAAGAAGGCACCCAGACATTACACTATGACAAGTAGAACAAGTATTTCCATTTAAATAGTACCCAATAGCACAGCTAATACAAACAGTAGTACTATTACAAGTAGCACATCCAGCAATGGTACTACAGCTGGAACAAGCACCACCATCTAAATAATATCCTTGGACACAAAGTAAACAAATAGTAGAGCTAGAACAGAGCCCACAGTTAGGTATTGCATTTATACATGGAAGACAATTTTCAGTAGTTAGATCATAATAGTAGCCAGATTGACAATCCACACATATTCTTTAATACTCATAAATTTTTCCTGATTAATCCCCAAACATTAAGTAATTTCCATCATAGCTAAAGGCTAAGGACCGGATTTTATCATCTGCTGTTGTAGTAAAAATAGTATTATTATCAGAATTAGCAATGACAACTTGATCATTATCTCCTCCAAAAGCATAATAATTCCCTTGTCTTGAGTAACCACAAGCATATGATACACCACTGCTATCAAATATTCTTTTTTTATCTCTATTACTTACTTTCATGTTATATCCTCGCCCATTATCATCAGTAAATATTACATGAGTAGTGTCAGGTTTCGTATCAACACAATAAATTTTTTCACCTTGGTCCAAATTTAAAGATCTGCTTGAGCTTGATCCAGCATTGTACCTTCTAACTCTATCATCCTAAGTTCCAACCAATACATCATTATTTTTATCAAATTTACAACTATTAACCTTTTTACCACTTTCAATGTCTGATCCAATTTGTGTCCAGTTGGAAGTATAAAATACTTAAACTGTATTATGTCCACAACCCATGAATCTAGAGGAATCTTCATTAAAATCTACTTCATTAGTTTGGCTCATTCCAAGGGTTAAAATTTTAACATCAGAATATGGTGATACTCCACTAATAATTTTCACATGTCCATTTTTAAATCCAACTGCCACTAACTGACCATCTTTAGAAAATTTTGCCGTTAAGGCCTCTTGACTATTTTTGGTAATGGTTTTAACTGTTGCTCCAGTGCTGTGATCAACGATTTTAGCATATTTATTTTCACTAGCATAGACTGCTAATGTTCCTGAAGGATTATAGTTTACCGAATAGACTTTTTTCCCACTACTGGTTGTAAACTATCTTTTAAAACACCATTGCTCACTAAGCCAGAAGTTGTAGAACAGTATCAAAATCCAAAAAGGCATAAAATATAATGTATATATTAATTTTAGCTTAGTTATCCCAATAGATATACTATTAAAAGATAGGAAGGTAGTAGATCACTAATTGATCAGTATTATTTAATACTGATAATACCAAAGATGTACATATCGGAATCAACAACAACAACCTGAGTCCACCTGACTAACCATCTATTTTGACTTGGTAAATTGTTCTTTGGTCTCAACCATAAGTTTCTTCAATTATTTATCTGGGAAATCTCTTATTTTTTTTATTCTTGACTCTAAATCTCTTCCTTTTTTTAATTTTTAGAGATTTTTCTCCCTATAGTTTCCTATTTTTTGTTGATACTTGGTAAGATAATATTGATTAACTTAGTTTGATATTTTCCTTTCATCAGGAATTTTATTGGTTGGTTCTGCTGCTTATATATCATTCATAACTTCTTTTTCTTGTTAATCCATTCTTTCCTTATATATATCATATTATTAATCTACTTTCTTATTGGTTTTTACTCTCAATTATTCTATTTTGGTTTTGAATTCTTTATACCCTAACATTTCATCAATATTTTATTGTTGAATGGCTAACTTTTTTAGAGTCCCTGGTGATTTTATCTAAAAATATTCTTTTAATTCTTCATATTCATGCATGATTTATTTTTCAGCTGAGTAAAATTTTGATGTTTGTTAATGCTTAATCTAGATAAATTTATTTAATGAGGCATCATGATGTGCTTAATGGTCATTCTTTACAGCATACTTAGCTGTTAAGCACATAAAATATTGAAGTTCATCATAAGATTCTTCAAAGACAGGCTCCTATGCTTATCCCGGTTTAGATTAACCTGATCCCATTCTAATAAAATAAAATTAAAATTCTATGCAATTAGTTGGCCTAGAACAATAGATTATAGTCGTTTAAATAGAAATGTCATATGAGGAAATATATCTTATATCATGTATAGTAGATACTTTTTTGGTTGAATAAAGTCCCAGCTGTTGATGCCTTTTTTAGAATATTGGTTTCATCTGACCATTTTGTATTCATTTAGTATGTATTAGGGGCAGGTTTTTTCGTATACTTTGATTCACCCATAAATCTCTCACTTTTACCAAAAAAATTACTATTATTTTTCTTCTTTTGACATCTTAACCATTCAAAAGTTCCTTTTAGAATACCATTTGAAGCAGATTTCATCATTCTTTTTGTTTTTTTTAATTTGCTCTCAGATACTTGATTTCTTTGTTTTGGCATAAAAGGAGTTGATACATGAATTTTATTTCCATCTTTATAGTTATATTATCCAACTCCTGGAATTTGATTTGCTTGATATTCAACTTCATTCAAATAATGAACTCTTTCCATTGGATGTTTGTTGTTTATTTGAGTTGGTTCTGCTGACTATGGTCTCTTCGGAATTTTAAAGTATTAGCATGGCCCAGGTACATTCTATTTTTTAGCTCTTTTGATAATTTCTTCAGCTAATGTTTTTCGATGAGATTTATTGAGTTTACCAGAGAGAGGTCTTGATTAATTTTGATATTTATAGGCATTAGGTGCTGGAATAGTCTTAGTAATAAGATATAAATCATCAAGATAGTTAGTTTTATGTTTAGGTTTTTAGAACTTGGGATTGATTGAGTGATTTGTACTCACATATTCCTTAGGAATTTGGTACTTTACAGATTCCCAATCATAGTTCCTGGTATCAAGGTTGTAGATTTCTCTAAATCCCATTGAGTTTTGTTCATTCACAGACATTTCTAAGACCAAATAGAATATTATATTTCTGAGAATATCAATTGAATCATAAAGTAGCTTCAATAAAATAATGAGTAAAAAAAGACAGAGTGTACTCTATGCCAAACTCAATAATAAAGAAGCTAAAAAGGCATCTAATAAGCACAATTAAACTCTACCAGTCGATACAACACTACCTCGTACAAGGAAGATCCATACAACTGGTCATGATTTCAGCTATTTTGAAAGAGATCAATTATGTAACAAGTACTAATGACTCAATCAATAGGAATGTCTCCAAATTTCGAGGAATTTTCAATGAGAATGATTGCACTCAGGTACCTTTCATGTCAACCCTAAGATAGGTGACATATCCTTCTACAGAGTATGATCAATGATATAGTTAGACCCCTCAAAAGTATCACCATGAGACCCTTTACAGCTTCACTGAAGACTACTCTAAATCAAAGTACCAAGAAAAAAATAAGTGACTTATCTGGAAAGCAAATTCGCATATCAAAGACAAATTATAGATGGCATAATAAAACTGGGATCAGTAATAAATGTACAACAGAATTTGAATGCTCACTTAGGATCTATCATCCAGAAAAGGAAAGATCATAAAAAAAGTTTAACAATTTGGTTAAACCTATCAGGCATACAGATACTGAACAAAAATAGTTTAAAGAAGCAGAGTTGATATGTCCTAGACAACGAAGTCTATTCAAAATTGAAAGTAATTGATATGGGAAAGAATAGATTCATTATTTATATCATATCTAATGTAGACAACCACCAAAGCATCAAATAAATATTTTCTTAAAGCTATCTCTTTAGTGAACAATAAAATACATATCACTGGTTAATAAACTAAACTCTTTTTTTCTGAGAAAGATGTTTGGGAGCAACTAAAAGCTCATCTGAGTTGTTTTTTGAATTTTTAGCTTCTGCAAATAATAAAAAATAGTCTAATTTGTCAGAAATGAATAGAAGAGGAGGTTATTAACAATTTAATGACATGAATTAATAATCTTAAATATTGAGTTGTAAGTAAAATGTCAGTAGCTGTTGAAACCAATTTCCAACTTAAGACCCCCAAAATTAGGACCATGGTTATGAAGAAAAGTTCTAGAACCTGTTCCATATGCCTTTAAGGCTTCCAAGAGGAAGAAATTATTAAACAATTACCCTGTAAACATATTTACCACCGATGCTGCTTGAAACAGTGGCTGAAGAAAGGTAAAGATTGTCCCCTCTGTCGTTATGACCTTTCATAATGAGTTGATTCTTTATACTTTGTGTTTTTTCTCAACACTTTTCATATCAAAGAATATATGTTGAAAGTATGGAATTCTCTTAAATACATAAGTGATTGATTCTGTTGAAGCAAATCAATTTAAAAACACTAATTAGTGCTAAAAGCATGGAGAAAATTATAATAACCTTGATTAAATTGCTAAAATAGGTACTAGATAGAAAAAAATTGCTTAGGTTTTAAGTTTGGATAATTAACAGTTTCTTATAAAAGAAGAAGTTTAAAATGCTTGTGAACTTTGATTGAATTAAAAATGCTAATAATTGAAAGAAACTGAAATGCTTAATAAAAAAATAAATGGAATAAATACTAAAGCTACATTTAATCCATTATTGACTGTATTTATCATTTGAATTATCGATAGTCAATGGAAAGTGAGATTGCAGCATCATGAATTTCAGTATTTTCAAATATTCATTTACTTAGAGCTTGCTGTATATTTAGAACTTAGAGACATATTCTATGTTAATTTTTTTCCTAAGGATAATGTGTTAAGGAGAATTAATAGTCTAAAATTCTTTAAGGGAGACATTAGTTCCATCTCTGGGTTACCTCTAGTTCATGTTATATTTTGTTGTTAATTGCCTATCTCTTCAAGGGAACTTTTCTACTGTCAATATAAATCAAGTTTGTTGCTGACCAGATAGTGGACTATATTCTGAATATTCTCACATCTTATCCAATTTATTGACCCTAAATACCTACATTTATAAAGGATACTGCATCAGATTGATTATCAAGTGAGTTATTGATGTATTATTGTCTTATAGTTCCTTGTTGGCTATATATCTATTATTTAAAATTCTATCTTCGGAATATTGATTATTTGAAAAGTTTGTTTTGGACGAACATTGAGTGGTTGTAGATATTGAGTGATGGGTATTAATACTTATCAAGATTAATTTTTTTTAAGTGTAACACATTTTAATTCTTATTTAATCAGCTATTCAGTAGAATGGATTTAGGCTAATGTTTAACAATTGTAAATTATTTGGTGGGATCTTTTAATTGTTTCTATCTACAATAGTGATATCTTAGTAAGCATGTTTTTAGTGTCATTTAATTCTAAAGAGGCTGAAATTATTGACTATATCATCAAAATTGAACAACTAAAGGGAGGACTGTCTTTATAAAATTTAACAATCGATCATGTAGTGTCGATAGGTTAAGCTAATTAGACAAGACTTATTATACTTTTCTTAAGAGGGTTTGTGTTGTTAGGGAAGCTAGTTACATAATTATAAGATTCCAATTAGCATTTATCAAGCAAATTCTTAAACATTGGTTTCTGAGGTAGTTTGGTTGTAAGGAAAAAATATTAGAGGAAGGATTCTTTTTGTAGTAAACTAAAGGTCTAAAGTCAAATTCATAGAACTACAAATATGACTTTGAAACATTTATTTTAACCTGTAAGGCTGTTATCAGGAAGCGGAGAGTGTTTTATGTAGGTTAAAGTGAGTGATTATAAAACATATGTATTATCCATTAAACTAATAAATATATAATAGAACATATATGGAGTATGTATAATATCAAAACTTTAGCTATAAAATCATTCTTAAGCTCTTACTGAATCTTGGATAACCCTTTTTTCCATTTTGAAAAAATCGATAACTATTAATGATTAATCAACCTTTTATTTTGTTTCAGATTGACGAATAGGTTCCATATCCGAATTGACTGTCTTTGAAGATAGATTACTCACAGATAACTGTTGACCATAATCTCTAGTTGAAGGACTCTTTGCAACCTTACTAGTAGTAACCTTTTTAATAGAAGCACCTGAAACACTATCTAATTTATTTTCTTATTGTATAACAGATTTTTTAATTTCTTGCATATTGACACTTTCTATACAACTTGAAGAGATTCTATTATTTGATTAAGAAATTATTTGAAGTTCTAATTATTCAGAAGGAACTCTTTTTTAGAGTTATTTAACACTCATTGTTAATTATTTTGAATGAGATTCTTTTTCAGAAGTCTTTAAGATAAGTTGTGGATCTAATGGATCTCTTCTTTCTGTATAATTAGATGTAGATTTTTCTATATTAACATTTTTGGGTGTTTTTTAGGTATTAGTTCTTGAAGTTAAATAGATTACTGGTTCATGAGTTTCTTGAATATTTTCTATTTGTTTAATTTTAATGATTTACATTTTATCTTTAGAATTTCTAATATACTCTCCTTTTTCAGATGCTCTTGTTATTATCTCTTGTTTATAAGTTCCTATTGGAAGTCCTTGTGAATATCTTGGTGGTACTCCTTTATTTACCATTGAATTACCCTATATTCATCTAATTATTACTATTGCTCTGTTGAATACCACTCTTTGTGCTAAGACAGGAGTAGATTGACATGAAACAAGGTATTTAAGAGGTTGTTCAGATGTTTTAGGTGAATTTGTAGTTATAGCACATTCTTCTACATAGGTATTTCTTAATGGTAGAGTTTATTTAGATATTTTTTAGATTTGAGTAGGTTTATGATGAAGATGTTCTTGACTTTTTTTTTTCTTAATTGAGATTTTTTCATTTAAACTATTTCTATGTTTGTTATCTTTGGGAGATTGTTGATTGTTACTTTTATAGTTCTTAGATTGTGCCATTGTTATTTTAGCTTCATGAAATATTATACTATTATGACTAGGATGAGAATTGTTATTAGGTTATGAAGTAAGTCCACAGCATACAAATAATGATTCTAAAATAGTTGGTTCAGTTTAAGTCTTTGATGTCATTTTGTTAATACAAATATTAGTACAATAAAAAATCAAAAAAAAAGTATAAGAGTTGAAGATTATTACAAGGGTTTTTGATTAAATCTTACATTAACATTATACTGGTATATCTCAATCATTGCATAAAAAGTACTGGATGTAAATTACTTCCTTATATTTCAAAAAGGATTATGACTTAAGTAAAGCAGAATTAGTTGGAGAAGGTAACTTTGCTTCAGTACTACAACTATCTTATCGAAGGTATATAAGGTATATGATACCTAACAAGATATATTTCTAGCTATTAGGAAAGTGCTTAAAAATACAACAGAAGTAGATGAATTAGCTAAGGAAAAACTTATCAATGAAGAACTTATGAATATTCCTAATTAGAATGTCCTTAAAATTTATGACATCATTGATAATACAGATTACATTTGGTACATTACAGAATACTGTGAGGGAGGATCATTATGGTATGTACTGTCTAATGTAGGGATGCTCTTAATCAATTACCAGATAATAAAATGAATTAAAAAGAAGCACTTTAATGTATTTTACAAATTAGTAAGGGTGTACAAGAATTACATCATCATCGTATCACACATAGAGATTTAAAACCATAAAATATACTCCTTAAAACTAAGTATAAACTAGGTAGAACATTACCTATAATGAAATTAGCTGATTTTGGTCTTTAGTACTACTAAAATTATTATGGAAACTATTGCTGGGACTAAAGAATATCTTGCTCCAGAACAAGCTAAATTTCAAAATTATACTAATGCTGTTGATGTTTGGTCACTTGGAATAATTCTTGATTAAATCTTACATGGAACATCTTTTTATACTGGAACAGATAATAAAGAAGTTTTTCATAAAATATTGAAAAAACCTTATTATGTAAGAGATACAGATATTAGAAATTCTATTAAGGAATTATTAATGACATTATTAAAGAAAAAACCTTATTAAAGACCAATTATTGTTGTTATAATTAAAACATTAGAGAAAATTTTACTATAAATTACTAATGAATAATAGAATTTAACCCCTTTAAAATGTAAATCAGTAATAACTAATCAAAATGGTAGAATGGAATTTTTAAAGAGAAAACAAATGAAAAAATAAGTTCTTTAGAAATCTTATCATCGAGAATAAATGAAATCAAATTAAAGTGAAACAATTAAAATATTAAGTCCTTAACCAAATTAATCAAAGTAATTACAAGAAATTCAAAAAAAATCTAGTGAAAAATCCAAATATAAATCATCTTCAATTCAACAATTAGAAGGAAAAAATTAATATCATAAAAAAAGACATATTCAAGAATAATAAATAGAGAGTAATGAGATTAAAAATTATCCTAATTTAGAAGTATATAAAAATAATGGAGAGAATAAACCATGTTATTTAACTAGAAAAAAAGTTAGAGAGGATTTAACTCCATTTCAATCAACTAGAACTCAAAATCGATAAGAAAAATTTATTAATAGAAAATAAAGTGAATAATTAAAATTTACTTTAATCAATAAAAGTCCATAAAATGTCAAAGGTATAATTGAAGGATAATCAAATAAAAAAGGTTATTAATATAATAAGAACAAATATTAAGAAAATCTACCTAAAACTGCTAGGTATGAACCAAAAAATGATAATTCAATAGAAACAACTGAACTAATTCCAAATAATAATCAATATAAGAAAAAAAATAGTAGTACTAAAAGTACGAGTCTTCATAAATCAATTAATTAAAAAATAGAGATTTATAAAATTGAAAGGAAAAAGCCTCTTCCAATTCATTCAACCCCTAAGAAAAATGAAGACAAATTTGAATTAAGAGATATAGATACTTATAAATAGGATATTATAGAGAAAAAGAAAGTATTAATGGTAACTTAGATTAAATTAAATAAGAATAAATCTTTTATTCCTAATGCTTCCTTGAATGGTCTAGAAGGACCTCATCAAAACAGTCCTGATGAGATATTACTATCATTTAAAGGTTAAATGGGATTCTTAAATTACTACCGAAATGATACTTCATATGAAATTGAATTAGCAAGAGGAAAAAAGAAGTTAGAAATTGAGAAGATTAAATCTATAACTGCTCTACAGTTATATAAGTAAGAAATTAAATAATAATTTTTTAAGGAAATAGATATTTTCATTGATAGTTATGTGTCAAAAATTATTAAATGATTACCTTTAAGATTATGACTAATTTTATATATTTTATTTGTATTACATTACAACCATATCTTAATGGGGGCACTACGATACTTGACATTGATTGGTGGATTTGTGTTTTATTTCTTTGTGATAAAAACCCTCCTAACAAGCATCAGTATAATGTTGATCTAATATAGAGGAATAAAACTTTAAGGAATCATTTTTAGAAATGATGGATATGGATGAAGATGGAATACTAACTACTAAAGAAGTTAAAGATTTCCAACCTTGTTAAGAATATGATGCTACTAAAATTAATCGAAAAAGGGCTGAATATGGTCGAAAAGTAGATCTTACTGATTTAGCTGAACAATTAACTTCTAAAATTAGTACTTTTTATATTTTATAAGGTAGTAAAGGCAAGTATAAGTAAATGTATGAGAAATATTGATAATATGATTGATCCTCTTTATCTTCAAAATCTCAAAAAAACCCAAGTTGAAACTAAAGTATTAGAAACTTTCGATGTAAATGACAATGAATAGATTAGTTGGAATTAATACTATATTACACTTGAAGTTAGTAAAATTAATAAACCATTTGCTAGAGAGATTTTCAGATTTTTTGATAAAAATAGAGATTGGTTAATTACTCGAAAATAACTTAGTAAAACTAGAGTCAAAAATATTGTTGATTGGTTAGGAGAAGGTGGAAGAAAGAGAAAAATTCCTAAGAAGAAAAAAACAGCTTAACATTGATTAAAATCAATTTCTAAATAGAAATTTATTACATTTATCTTACTAACGACATATTATATATTCATTTTTTCATAAAAAAAATTTTTGAAAATGAAAGAATCTTTACTCTCTTCTTATTCAAATTTTGGTCGTGTAATTCCTAAGCAATTACAGAGAGATCGAGAGAAAGATATTAAGATTTCTTCAGTTAGTTTAAAACAACATTATTCACATGAGAAACCATTTAGTTCATGTAAGTTTGATTTATAAGCACATCAACTCTATTTGGTAGATCAAAATGGATGTCTTATCCGTTTATCCTTAGCTGATAATAATTTCTCAACTCTAAAAGGAACTAATGTTCGTTAATTCACTATTGATGGTATTTATAAAAGTTATTTAGGAACTAATAGTTACAATTTATTGTTAGTAAGCAAGAAAAATGAACTACTTAAGGTTTCATTTGAGAGTATTATTGAATTTATATTAGATAAGCAGATTCATAAACTCATGAATCTTAATACCAGCAGGATTCTGGCCTTTGAAAGGAATTATCTCAGATAAATGGTGATGGTATTAGATCATCAGGTGTTATTCCTAATAGATCTTACTGGAGTTAATCGGGTAAAATCACTTAAAGCACTTCCTACTTAAGTCTTTACAAATGCTTGTTTTGCTTCTAATAATCGATTTATTATTTTAGTGGTTAAGGTAAGAAATCTCATAACTCTTAGGGGATTGAAGTAAGAATACTAGAAATAATGGATCTAAAGACTATCCATTCAACTAAATTACCTATGGTACTCAATGACTTAAAAATTGAAGTGTCTTATGACAACAAAAAAATTGCTATCTAGTAAAATATATAGTTTTATAAAGTGGTCGTTCACATATTGTTTTCTTCTTATCTATCACTGAAGAGGGCTAAATTCATCAATAACTAGTCTAACTATCCTTTTTACAAGAAGTTAAACAGTTAAAATATACTTTTGATAATAATATCCTCTTATTAGGTAGTGATCAAGTTTTATATGCTATACTACCAGTAGAATACCCTAATCGTATCTTCCCTGTCTTTAATACTGAGAATCATATTGTAATTAAAAATATTTATTTTAGAGAATTATGGTCTTTGATATTAGCATAAATTGTCATAACTTAGCTATTGTATCTAATAGAACTGTTTATACTTTGAAGTGGAAAAATAGCCTTAAAGATTTTATTAAATCATCACCATCTTATATGGAAATAGATTTTATTCTCTATTAGCCTCAAAGTTCTTCTAGAGATGAACCTAAAAAATTCAAAATAAAGGAACAAAAATATCAATACGAAGATTAAGATGCATCAGAATAAGATTCTGGAGAAATAATTAAAAAAAAGGAAATATAATCTTCTCTTGAACCAATGTATTTATAATTATCTTCTTTAAATATCAACGAATCAATTGTACCTCCTCATATCTATATTCCTATATCAGATTAGCTTATTACAACCTTCCCCTCTGAATATGATGACTTAAATTAATCTAATTTAAAGATCAAAACACATGTATTCCTATTAATAGAGCAGCTTAGAGCTATTCTACCTTCTGGTCTCAAAATTTATGATAGTTAACCTAAACAGCTTATTGGTCTACTTTATTCATTTTACAAATTATGTGGAAATAATCCATAAAAATGCTTTAAGGTTAGTTATTATTTATTACTACTAATTGGAGAACAATATGATAATCCTAATCAAGAAAAATATGGTTTAGTGTTTTGTCCTGAAGTCATTTCAATTATTAATAAAAGATTTGGAATGGATTTTTATCAATTATTCAAAGATAACCTTAGAAAACTTTATATAGACTATTGTTCAAGATAACATTGGATTGCACTTATTAATTATTTCTTGGAAAGTGGTGATGATTCATCCCATCGTCAAAAAATAATCCTCTTTTTTATGGTTATATTGAATATCATCTTAGATCTAATTTATATAGAAGGTAAACAATAATGGATTCTTTTAATTGAACCTAATTAAAATGTAAAGGAAAAATTGAATTTTTCAGAAATTCTCAGAAAAACAGAAGATCTTTGGGAAAATTAAAAATATAAATCACTTTTTGAAAAAAATAGATTAATTTTACCTATGTAAAGACCTTATATACTTGAAAAAAAAAGTGATCATCCAAATCTTGAAGAATTATTAAGAAAACAAGAGACAATTAAACAAGCACTTCATGAAATCAAATAAAAGAAACCTTGATAATGTTGAATAAATTGAATTTAATCAGAATTAAGCATTTCCAGGTACTCTAGGGAAACATGATATTTCCCTAATATTTTCCATTCCGGTACACATCATAACTAGTCTTTCAAATCCAAGTCCATATCCTCCATGAGGAACAGTTCCATACCTTCTTAATTCAAGATACCACCAATAATCTTCCTTATTAAGTTTTAATTCTTTAATCCTTTATTCAAGTATTTCAAGACGTTCTTATCTTTGAGAACCTCCAACAACTTCTCCTACTTCAGGGGCTAGAATATCAAAAGCAGCAACAGTTTTTCCATCAGTATTTTGACGCATATAGAAAGCTTTAATATCCTTAGGATAGTTGTAAATGATCAATGGCTTATGAAATACATGATCAGTTAGATATCTTTCATGTTCAGATTTTAAGTCAATTCCCCACTTAACAGGATATTCAAAAATAACTCCTTTCTCTATAACCTAAAATTTAGAATAATTATTACTTTCTCAAGAATTTAAATAGCTTCTGTATATGAAGCCTTAGCAAAAGGTCCATCTACTAATTTTTTTAAATAATTTATATGACCTTTATTTTTTTTTCTCAAGAAATTCTAAATCATCCATGTTATTTTCTAAAATAAATTTCACACAAAAATCTATATAACCTTCAGCAGATTCCATTACATCATACATATCAGCAAAAGCTAATTCTGGTTCAATCATCCAAAATTCAGCTATATGTCTGCTTGTATGTGAATCTTCAGCTCTAAAAGTAGGTCCAAATGTATAAAACATTTCCTAAACTACAACAAAAGTTTTCAACTGCTAATTGACCTGAAACTGTTAAATTAGTAATCTTTTTAAAGAAATCCTTAGTATAATCAATTCTACCATCTACTTGAGGTATATCCTTAATTAGACCACTTTTAGGGAGAACAGTACTAACTTGAAACATCTCTCCAGCACCTTAACAATCAGCACCTGTTATAATAGGAGTATGAATATATAAATAACCATTGTTTTGGAAGAATTGATGAGTAGCATAAGCTATGTTGTTTTTGATCCGAGTTATAGCACCTATTACCTGAGTTCTTGGTCTTAAATGTGCAAGTTATCTTAAAGTTTCAAAGGAAGCATTTCCTCCGGCTAAAGGATATTTATCATCATCACATTTTCCCATCAGTTTAAGTTGTTCAAATTCTTAACCTTTAATTTTCATTTAAATAGGTTGTCCTTTTCCTTATGATTTGACAATTTTACCTCTAATTCTAAATGAGTATCCAAGTTTGGTTTTTTTTAACATCCTCCCAATTGGGTGTAGTGGCTTCAACAACTACTTGAAGTGGAATACTGTTAGAACCATCAACTAGTTTAATAAATAATAATGAATCTTTAGCACCCATTCTGGCTTCCTTTGCCCAACCACAAACAGTAATGATTTTATCCAAATATTCTTTATAATGTTCCATAAGATAGGCTAATCTTACATTTTGGCCTACTAGATAAGATGGTTGATGTTTTTTATAATATTGATTAGGTAATTCAAAGTTACATTTGGAATTAAGTCTTTCATCTTCACCTTGAACCTTCTCTGGTAAAGGGAAATTAATCTTAACAGGTTTGATATTAGTTTTAGGAGCAGATTTAACCTTTGAAACAAGATATTTTAAGGTTAGAGCTCTAAACATTTCATCCATTTTTTAAAGTATTATGACCTAAATTAAAATAATTGTTTTTTTTCTTTTATAAAAAAAAATGCAGATAAATTTGTTAAATTTCGATGAACATGGGCGTAGTAGACCCATAATTAATAGTCCTAGAAGTAAATAAGCATGTAAAAGACAAGGTATAGAACCTGAATAATTGATAATTCAACCTATAGAAGCTATGAAAAAAATATTATCAAGATGAATTTATCGATAAAAAAAGTCTTTAACTTAAATGGGAACATTATGAAGTTAGAAGAAAAAATAAAATAAAATTACTTCGTGCAGAAAGATAATCACTTATTTAGAATCCACCAAAAAACCTACTATCGAACAATAGATAATCGTTATCAAGAAGAAGAAATTAAAATAG
>CASCJZ010000367.1:0-23153 GCA_949152475.1 Terebella lapidaria
CTTGGATTGAAGATGAGATGAGAATTTAAAATCCATATCAGCAAAGGATACTACTATGGCTTCATTAATATTTAGATCTGGGTGGTCCATTTGCACAAAATAATGCTTGAAAGATTTAATAGAACGTTAGCGCAGCTAAAATTCATCAGATTCTTCGTTCTTATCCATATCTAAATTCTACAATAGTTATTTAAAGCAATATAAATGGGTAGTTGGTATTATTAATCTTTCAAAGATTTTGGAATAAAGTCAACCAAATTATCATCATAAAACAAATATAAGTATTCAACTGAGAATCTCATTAATGCTTGTTCATCTTTATCAATTTTTGCTAGCCTTTGAGTTTATATTTTTCCTCTAATAATAATTACCCCACCCAATTTATTATATCAAGCAGTGGACCATTTGTTTTTTGGTATCTATACAAAAATAGATGTAAAAATTAATTTTACTAAAGAATGATGAACTCAATAACTGAGAATCATAGAGTAAATAAAGGAGACAATAGACTTGCAGAATTTTGAAAGTATAATTCACTAGAGTGGAGAACAAACTATAAAGAAGTATTTATAGTTTATTAATGCAGTAACTTGAACAATTTTATGCTTCTCATTCATATTAAAGTGTTTTGATAGTATGCTTTGGGTTGACACTGTTAAGGGAAAATGATTTTTACTATTATCTTTTTCATCTATTATGTCTCTTACTTTTTCCCTACTGGATCTAAGTTCCTTAAAAAAGTGTTGATATTCATAAAAGTGAGGAAATTAGTAGACTAATCCTTGAAAAGGGTCTTTATCTCATAGTCACAACATTATTAGAGGTAGGATGATCTCTAATGCCTTTCCAATCTCTCAAATAGAATTTATTATGAAAATATTGCTTGAATTGATTATTATTTTATCAGCACAATAGTAATCCTTTAAGCTTTATAATTATTCAATGTCTTTCTTAGCTATTCTTTTATTTGGTAAGTCCCTATAGGCCACTTTTAAAATTTAGTCAATTTTTGTTTTAATTTGTATCCAAATTCTCCACTCTTTGTACTTCTAACTCCCTATAAGTTAAATAAAAAGTGTTGTCATTCTAGAAGTATTTACAAGAACAATGGAAAAAATACCTAATAAATAATAATGTGTTCAAGTAAATTATACTAGAAACTTATGTCTTTAAAACTTCCCCTCCATTAACTGCTCAATCAAAGTGAAAAATTTTAGGTGAACTCCAAAACAGATTGAAGCGAAGGTTCTTTCTAGATCTTGATATTGGATAAAGTTTTTCGACCAGAATTATTTTTTCTGAGAACTTATATTCAAGGCAAATTAATGGGAATATATGTTTTGATTATTCTCTATTTTATGGACTACATTAATAACTTCAATAATTGCTTCGATAACATTTTTGTGTTTTTCTTAAATTCTAACAATTTTTAGATGACATGAGTTTATTTAGTTAATGATTTCCTTAATTTTTTGGTTGACAATAAATCTTTATTAACTTGAACTTCAAACCATGGTATGAGTTTACATAACTCTTCATA
This sequence comes from Terebella lapidaria, assembly GCA_949152475.1. Taxonomy (NCBI): domain Eukaryota; kingdom Metazoa; phylum Annelida; class Polychaeta; order Terebellida; family Terebellidae; genus Terebella; species Terebella lapidaria. Next base: position 1,541 of record CASCJZ010000367.1, read on the forward strand.
ATTATGAGGAAAATTTGATGGTATTGCTATGTATTATTTGTTTTATATATCGACTGCTTATGAAACCATTGCTTTTTCTTCTATTCAGGGAGTTACTCCCTGTCTGATTATGTATGTATGTATGTATTTCTTCTGTTATTAGGATATTCAGAAATTGGATGATAAAATTAATGTTATAATAGTTAAATGTGGATATTATTATTGTAGTAGGTGTCTGGTCAGCTACCGATATTACCATTCTCAACTGTCCCACAGATTTTAACATATCTGCAGCCAATGTATCCTTAACCACCTCAACATAACTACAAGCTTTCTTCTATAGTGCATTCTAATCAGATTCCAATAAGGCCATTGTAGAGACCATTGTAATTACTGGTGATACCGAACAATTATCCAGTTATACACTTGAACTAGCAATTCCATACATTGTGCTAGGTATTGCTTCATTAATTACTTTCTTGATATTGATATGTTGTTGTGTATTTGAAAAAAGTTGTCCCCCTTGTGAATCTTGGAGGAGAGACTTCATTAGAAGACCCTATGAGAAATTTGAGTTAAGTTGTGTAACTGGGTTTGGTATTGCGTTTGCTACTATAATTTTAGGAACAACTATTTATGCTTTCACAGTAATTCCTAATCTTAGAACTGATATTGAGAATACTAAGTGTTCTGTATATGTTACAATTGATACTGCTATTAATGGAGATACTAGTGCTGGATGGGGAGGTTTTACTCAGCTTAAAAATCAAATAGGGAATATATCATCATTATTAAGTTCAGCATCTAGTTAAGTCACCACCTATTTACCAGGAGATCCATGGATAGCAACTGATATGGAAGCAATGAAAAAAGCTAATATTAATATATACAAGCACAACAAAGATGCTAAATTAATAACATCTAATCCAACAGATACTGCTGGTATTAACCCTGGAAGTGCATTACCTACAATAGATTCTGTATTCATAACAACTGGAATGGGTCCTAATGGTACAGCTAATACTATGGTAACTGATATTGATATAGGATTAAGAACCACCTAAAATGTATTTAAATTATGATTATAGTTATCAGCACAGGCTTATGCTATTGATAAGTCATCAAAACAAATGGTACAATCAGCCTCAACTATTCAAGCCAATACTTTAGCAAGTCAGAATATCCTAACCATGTATGAAAATCAATTACAAGTGGCTAAAATTGAAATGGATGGTTATTCAGCGAACTATTTTGATAATTTGTTTAGCTGGGGGTTGTATATTTTATAGGGATGTATTGGATTTATCTTAGCTGGTAGTTTGCTTATTATTTTGGGAATGCTAGCTACCCATATTTTCGATATTATGCAGTGTAGGATGATGGTCCATTTAGGTTGGGTTATTTATGGAATCACTCATCTATTTATTATAGGGTTACTCTATGTATTTTTATCAGCTGGAAGTGTTGGCTATCAATCTTGTAATTATTTCCGTGTGATGCTTAATAACTAAACTTAATTCAATCGAATTGGATAACACTACACTCAAAATATCTTTAATCGTATAGATTCTTGTCTGTTTGGGGATGGAAATGTGCTTCAAAAGTTTGATGTAGCATAATAGATGCAGACTGTTACTGAATTATTCAGTAATATTGTTACCTATTATGATCTTGATGATTCAAATAGTGTTAACTATATCGATAAGACAATTTCAACCAACAAAATACAAGGATGGATTAATGCAATTGAAAATTATAAACTAGGGATTTATGTAGATTCAGATAGTGCCTTGACGACCGATTCTAATCCTAATTATGCAATAAATCAGCTCAACACATTTACTAATACAAATGCAACGTGTTCCAAAGATAGATGGGTATTTGATTCTGCTAATTGCACCAATAATGCTGAAACTACCTATTAAGCTACCAACAGCAATGCCCATGGTATGGCTCTTAGTACTACTAATGTTATATGTATTTCTTTTAATGAGAAGCTATCTAATGCTCAACCTACATCTTGGAGTTAAAGTGATTTCAGAAGTAGGTACATACAAATTAGGCAAAGTTGTCCTGATGAATATAGATAAATAGTTGCATATGGTTAGTCCTTAATTAACTTTAGGGATTCTAGAACCAACTTGTTTCAGGGCATATAGGATGAGTTATCTTCCTTAGCAACCCTAAATGCTAATTTTAATACTCAACTTGTCTCTTTTAGGAGTAGAGTTGATCAATTTTATAGTTCAGTTAGTACCCTGAATAATTTGGTTACCAATGAACTTACTGGACTATTAGTGACATCTGATTGTCGAGTTCTTAAGAATAATCTTTAATTTAGCTATAACACTTTCTGCCGCAATTTCATGACCAGAGCAGTCTATCTAGGAATAGTTACCTTAATTTTAGGTATTTTCATGATTGGAGGAATTATTACTGCTAATGTATTTGCAGTACGCTATTCCAGAGTGGAAAGAGATAGGAAAATTGCAGGTGTAGGTTTTGATCAATCTCAGGACTCTGAAAATTTTCATAGAAAAGAGCGTTCATCTGATGATTCTAGCTCTTCCGAAGAAGACTGATGAGTTGTTCAATTAAATGAATTCTATTATCATATATAGAGATAATATTTCTCATATTTTCTTGTTATGCTCCTTCGACCATATTAGTTTTTATTGTGTTTAATTCAATAAGATATTTGAATAAGTTTTATTCATGTCAAATAGGGTTTATAGTACATCCAATTTGAATCAAAGAGAAAATTACAACTATGGTCGTCCAGAAACCTACGGCTCATATCTCAATTAACCTTATCCAGAAAGACATGTTGAAAGAAGAGATGTATACCGGAATTAATCGCCAGTTCATCATGAACAAGTTTATAGCCATAAAACTAGGCCAGTAGAAGTGAGAGACCCAAACTATTATGGTTCAGGAATTAGAGGTCATGAAAATCGAGATGAACGATACAAAAATTATCAAGATGAAAGAGATATTTATAAATACAACTGTTTTAGTGCTTTCGATGAGCCATACAATCGATGTTGTGAAACCGGCAAGTGTGGGACATTCCCTGGAAATGAATGCCTAGCTAAAAATCATTCAAAGCAAATGTGGTCATGATCAACAGGAAAATTAATTCATTTGAAGATTATCTATCCTAATTAGAGATGAGTTGATATGGAAACATTGAGAATCACTTCCATTCCAGATGATCATATCTTTTCCGGGTCTTATAAAATTTTTTGTTTTCATTTTTAGTGGCAACTGAGCCCCTTTCTTCCCGTCTGAATGTTATTTAATCTACTAAGTTACTACATGGATTCTCATTAGGTTCACTCAATAATCTTTATTTTTTCCTTTTTTGATTCATTTTGATTCTTAAATTATCCATGAGTTTCTGTTCTAACTGAGCATATGCTTCCTTCTGATCAAGGAGTAGTTGCCTTATTTTCATGATATCTTGGCAGTATTCTTCATCCAAACTTTCAATGTGCTTATTATTATTGCCATGGATAGATACTTTCTAATTGGTTCCTTAGTTACACTACTCAGCAATAATAGATTGCCAATCCTCTTGAATTTTATTAAAATATTTTTCAATATTCTGGTATTTATGTGCAAATTGTGAATAGCCAGAGGTTCGCGGATTCTTGAATTCTACCACTGACTTAATTCTCTCAGTATTGAAACCAGTCTCAGATGGGGTTCTAGAATAGCTTCTGGCTGTGTTGAAGGTTTTAGTTTTAGATTGTCTTATTGGAATATCAAGTGATTCTATGATATTTTATTTTTCATGAAGTTGATGTCCAATGTTCTGAATTTAGTATTTCAAATGATAAATTTAGGAATTTTTATGTTCAATTTCATTCTTTAAGTCTTCTACTGCCCGATTTTTCATGCTAATTATAGAAGTATATCTTTAATTTTCTTGATTTTGAAGCTGTTTTGACTTATTTTTCTCCAAAAACATTGAAAGCTACTCTATTTTTTTCTCCTTAGATATCAGAAGCTCTTCAATACCACAAATTTTCATGTCTCTTTCCTGGAGAAATCTTCCTATTTCTTCATTGGTCATCATTACCTGATTTAAGTGCCCCTTAATTTCTTTATTTTCTTAGAATAGGAATTAATTTTCCTTTTTAAGTTATTCTAACAATGCTTTAAGTTTGGTTTGTTCTCTTTGGGATTATGCTATTTAAGCAGCTTCTTTAGACTTCTGAAGAAACCTGGCTAATTCTTCACTGCTACTCTCATATAACAGACTCTTCTATTTGATCATTTTTTCACAAATTTCATTGTTAAATTAAGACATTTTGAGAATGGTATTTTATTTTTCGGTAATAGCTCTCTCATAGTCCCTGATGACTTCTTCATATTAATGTTTCATATTGTTGATAATTTGGTTTAGTTATGATATTTCGATGGTCGTCTCTGGTTTAGATTCACTGATGGTTTTCTGTGCCTTAAGCTGTTGTTTTAGTTTTTGTATTTACTCATAGAAATGGGAGAGCTTTTCTCCCTAATGATTATGATTCTTTTCTTCTAGGTTTTTGATGAGTTGTTAGTTTTTGCTTTAGAGTTGTTAGATTTCATGTTATTTTTGATTAATGTATTGGTTAAAGTTATTAATATTCTCTTCAGAGTCATTGATTAGATCTTGTTGTGATTTTTTGAGTTCTTTGATGAGTCGATCCTTCTCTTATAAACTATTGAGGTTAGCATCATGTTTTTCTTGGTATTGGAGGAGCTGTGTCTCTAGCTCAGATATTCTATTTAGAAGTTTTTAAACTTCAGTGGGATTATTGTTTTTTTTGGGTGGAATATACTTCTTGACTGATTCTTCCTGTAAATTTGATAGTGGGTGGGAATCATTTTATCTCTTAATGTGAAGGGAGAATTTAGATGGATAGTTACTTTCTGCTTCCTCAAGAGGTGACTTCTTGGGGGAAAATATGCGGAAAATAGCATTTTAGGTATCATACTAGGCATATGATTCTTCATCAGAGTTTATTTATGTGGTTTTCAATCGATTAATTTTGTTTTTCTGCATTGTAAATTAATCTAATATTTTCCTGAGGGTAGTAAATTACTATTACATTATGTGAAACATCATAAGCAATATTAACCGTAACTACATATAAACCATATCAAATTGATTTAGAATATCATTGTTAATTTTATATTCACTTAAAATATCGTTAGAATGTAAGATCTTGGCATCCTTATAGCATCCAGTTTTGATGAAGTCCTCCTTCTAATGGATTCCCTCTATAAATTACCATAAGCGAATCGTCATCAGTATCTGGATAGAATTCAAGAATTAACAAAGGTTCTTACACATACAAAATCTCATCTTAGGTCAACTAATCTGAATAACTCCCAGCAAATCTATGCTCAAATCTAACCCCAATTGAATACCCTCAAGAAATAAATCATCAGTGAAGTATCAGCTCAGAAACTATATCCTCGAACAAAGGACTCAATGAAAAACTCTAAACAATAATATTAAAATGTTATGCAAATGATAGTTTAAAGAGAAGAACAACTTCAACATGCTAAACATGCTAATCGCTTGCTAGAAAAGGAAAAAGATGCCATTAAAGTATAACTCATGAGTATTACCTAATAGAACAGAAAAACTGAACAAATAACTTGAAATGCAGGGAAATAAAGTTAGGACATTAGAAACTATAACTAAAGTATGGAAGCTCAGAAATTCTCCAATTGAAACAAATACTCATCAAGGAAAACTAAGAGCTAAAGAGAGTAAGAATAAGTTAAGCTCATCTACACTAACTATATTAAGCAACAGCTATGAAATTAAGTAAAGTAACCCATGAATTAAATTAATGTATTGTATAATCAAAAAAATTCCAATAAGTGGCTCAAAATCATGCAGAAAATAACCAAATGTTAGCCACTTTGCTTAAAGAAAGATCTAATTAATTAACATATGAGAGGGAAAACTACCAGAGTTCAAGGGCATAAATGATGAAGAAAATAGCTATTTTAACCCCCAGGGATTTACTATGCCAAAGGATAGAAGAAACAATGGGAAAAAAATAGCATATGTTAGTTCAGTTACAATAAGAACTCAAAAACAAGAATGAGGAACTAGCATACTTAACGAATCTACTAGAGACCCATCGAAACTAATCATAATTTCTATTGGGAGAGTTAACTGCTGAGAGGGATGGGCTAAAGTAAATCATAAAAAAATTGGAAGTAGAGCAGGAATAAGGGGTAGAAACTATTAAAGATGGTAGAACAAAATATTGAGTTACTTAACAATAGAGTTTAATAGAGTTAAATGTAGTTGAAGAAAAGATAGCAGTAGCTCATAGAAAGAGAATAACATATTCAATTCCTGTTGGAACAAAACTCAATATTTACTGTAAAATTCTCACAGAAGGAACAAAATTAAGATATACTTATTAAATAGCATCATTAGAGCCTTAGAAAGTTAAAGGAAAGTCTAATACAATCTTAATAGCAGTTGAAAATACTTATAAAAGTCAATGAAAGACAAAATCAACAACTCAAAGAAGAAACAAACCACTCACTTAATCTAAAGAAGTAGCTGTAAAAAATTAATAAGAAAAAATACCAACTTCAAGAACTAAAATTATCAGGGAAGTGTGCCTGGGAAAATTAGAATGCATAAATTAACATAACAGAATCCTAACCCAGTTAAATTTCTCTAAAGAGAAATAGATCAATCAAAGGCTAGACAACCATATCCTAAAATTTAATAGGAACCAGAATAATTGAATAGAATCTAATCATATTGATGCAGCAACTACTTACTATTAGATGTAATATTCGATTTCTATTTAATATATATATTTTCCATTGATGAGTACAGCCTACTACAGCTCGAAGTGGGAGGAAGCCATATCTGAACTATTGGAATGTGTTGAAGAGGAGAATTTCCCACTAGATGAAAACAAAAATGAAAAAGGGGTAGACCTATTTACTATGTTAGATCACTTATAAACGAAATGATCTTGAATGGTTTCAATATTATGCATGTCTGTACATAAGGTATGTCCAAATTTATAAGAAAATTGAAGATGCATTTGACCAGATGGTTCATCCCCAAATGAGAATTCTAATGAAAAAAATGCTGGAAAGTGTAATGGTTAGGATGTGCTAAGTCAAACAAAACATGATCAGGTATAGCACTCAAACTCAAATCATCCAATCAGACTACATCAACATCGATGAAATCTTACAGGATCTCAAATTGACCCCAAGAGCACTTGAAATACCTATTCCAAGGTATTTTCGATAGAAAAATCATCGGGATTAACTATTAGAAAAAATGATGAATGAAATGGGAATAGTTGAAGAGGAATAATGCTTCAAGGAGATGACTACATTGGATACCAATTTGGAAACAACCATCAGAATCATTCAGAAATTAGAAAGAGGAAGGCAAGGTATTGTAAGAGGGAAATAATTTGCTAAAATCAAGAATAAACCATTCAAGGAAAGACTACCTGAATCAAACAATTAAGAAGATATCAGAGCTACAGTAGTACAGAAATATTGGAGAGCTTTTTTAGCACGGAAATAATTAGCTAAAATCAAGGAAGAATAACTTAAATTCTTAGGTATCAACAAAGATCCAATTCCTCATTCAATAATTTAAGAGGCTGAGAAGCAAAGGAAGTATTTAAAAATGGTTCAAAAAGATCGTGAGCAGAAATATTCAAAGGAAAAAGAAGAAATAAAAACATCCATTAAGAAGACAGAAGAACATAATATTAAGTCTAAGATGTTAGATGAACGTAGGAAATGGGTACAAAAGTTTCTAGAAATGCATGAATTTAGCAATCTACCATCTAATACTTAGGATTTTTATAAAAAGAAAGATGTTCAACCTTAAGAAGAAAAACCTAAGGATAAAAAAAAAGATGCTGGGAAGAAATAAGAAGGAGGTAAAAAAACTAAAAAAAATGAAGTTGAAAAGTTTTTAGAGGAGCATATAGCAATTGGACCAACTGAAGCAGTGGTTAAAGCTCAAGAAACTATCAAAGAATATTCTTAAACATGGGGAACCAGAGCCTCATCCTAAGTTTCTGAAGAAATCTATGATACTGATATGGCAAGGGATATGCTTCGACCAGAAGTACAGAATGAATTAGAAAGACTTGTAGATGGTATTATCAATTTAGAATTAGACAATATGAGAGTGAAATATGGAATCAAGAAGAAAAAGGACAAAAAGAAAAAGAAAAAAAAGAAGAAAGAAAAAAAAGTTAAGATACCACAGGGTCTTGGAAAGAGGGAACCTAAGGACCTTCTGGAGGAATTACTAGAAAAAGGAATAGCCAAGCGACTAAAATCATCAAGCATGAGTGATTTTAAAGGTGATCATAACCCATTAACCTGTATGATTGAAAAAACATCTGAACTTATGCCAGATCCGTCTCTCTCCCAAATTCGGCAAATAGCTGCTGAATATATAGGTATTCCACTTGGTAGTGAAATAGCAAAAGATAAATTATAAAAATGGAATTGGTTTTTATTCTATGGAGCAACTGGAACTGGAAAAACTATGATAATTCGTTCATTAGCCACTTAAACCAATGCTTTAGTCTTTGATTTAACACCATGTTTTGTAAGAGATCGATTTACTGAAAAATCAGAATTGACTAGAATGCTTTGGTCAACAATTATCTGTGCTAAGGCTTACCAACCATCAATAGTCATGATTGATAATTTTGAAAGCATTTTTGCAGGAGCAAAGGGGAAAAAGAAAGATGTTAGTTCTTTTGGTCCTAAAATGAAGAAGCCAATGGTTGACTTGAAAAAAAATAAATTATGGACTAAAAATGATCGAATAGCTGTGATAGGATGTACTAATCGACCTTATGATGCTTCCTTAAAGGAAATGAAAAAAATGTTTGATAAAAAAATATACTTTCCCTATCCTAACTATGCCACTAGGAAACTCTTAATCAGCTCATTTATTGAGGATAAGAGTGGAAAACAAATTAGAAATTTCCCTTACTAAACATTTGCCTATATTACAGAGGGATTTACTGCTGGAAGTGTAAATATCAACTAATTTAGTATCGTCAATGTGTAGATAAAGTGCTGACTCAACAAAGAATTGAGAGGATGGTTGATGAACCTTTGAGAATGAGTGAATTTGTTTATCCTTTGGCTAATACCCAATGTATTTTCTCAGAAGAATATGAAAAAATTCGTAAATTTAATGATGAAGTTACTGGATTGAAAGAAAGGAGAGAACTTAGAAACCAAGACAGTAATGAATAAAAGAATGCTAAGAATACAAAGAAGAAGAAATGAATGATCTTCATTATTAATCTAACTTTATAGACATAATGAGATTTATCTATTATGGATGCTATATTTCTCTTCCTAAATATTATTTAAAAATTGTTTTTAATCAATGATCAAAGTATCCATTGTGTTGGTGATGCTACTAGTCAGTTCTATTTCATGGGAACTTCAGAGTCAAAACCAGAAAGGATTATCTATTGATATTGTGACTCCTGGGGTTGGGTATTCAAGTGATACACAACAACTCTCTAAATTTCAATGTTATGATGTCCAAACTAATCCACCTACTAGGGCTTAGAGCATTATTAAGCTTAGTAGTGCCTATACCTATGAAGAATTTCAAAAATAGTTGAAAATCAATGTGACTGGAACCTTATCTATTTACCTTTATGAAGTTGGGTTATCATTTGAATATCTACATGCCATTCAAGACACTGATTATTCATATTCTTTCAGCTATTATCATCGAATTGAAGGAAAAGTAGGTGTTATACCCAAGGGCTATGGCTAAAAGATTTTAACTCAGACTGGAAAAGATGTCTATCAAAATGGTACTAACCCTAACTTTGGAATCACATGTGGGAATTATTTCATTGATCAATATTCAGTTGGAGCTATTCTTGCACTCAGTATCAATCTTAAATTCCATTCACATACAGAGAAGAATAGTTTTGCTGCTTCAATAACAGGAAAGGTCGGTAGTTTTGCTAGCATTACATCAACTATATCTCAAATAGCTTCTAAAACTCAAAGTACTGGGAGCATAGAAATTGTAGCTTATCAATTAGGTGGAAATCCAGCTGAATTGAGTAAAATTCTATCAAAAGATTCATCTGGGCATTACTATGCTATGTCTTGCTCTCTTCAACAAATGAAAGATTGTGTCAGTACAACAGATGGATTATTAAATTATGCTACTCAAATATTTCCTGCTCAAGTTGATATTGAAAAATCCAAAGGAGTTACTCCTTTCGATTCAGGCTTTGCATATAAAGGAAGAATAACATAACTAGGATTAAAATAACCAACATCCTATGTAACCCCTTAGGTTCTCCAATCAAGGTAGAAGTTGGGTGAAATTTACTATGAAAATAAATACTATATTGAAAAGTTAAAACAGTTATTATAGTTCTATCCTGTGCAGTGGTCACCAGATTCTAGTGTATATAAGCAAGGCAAGAATCTGTATACTAAATTTTTAAATAATATGAACCATATTCTGGTTAATAATGTTCAACCAGATGAAGGAGCTATTGGATGCTATACTTTACCTAGCAAATGCCCATCAATTACATCCAACATCTTCCAGAAACTATTCAAAGTAGCCTCAACAGATTTACAATTTTTGTCCTAAATTAAATCAACTATTGCTGTTGATCCTAAATCAGCAACTCCACTGATTAAATTTTATCGGAATGCAGAGAATTCTTCACACAGAATATATGGAGGAGTAAGGGCACAGCCACCGACTGACTGTACAAACCTTACAGCTGCATCCTTACAAATGAAAAATAGTGATCAATCCATTACCTTTCAAATCGATGACTCCAATTGTAAATCTTTGCCACCAAGCCAGACATACAGATTTTATAGATACTCTCCTAAAAAAGGCACTATTTATACAACTAGTAACCATAACAATTATAATGGAATATATGAAACTACCAAAATGATTTATCCCAATTTTGGCTCTGGAACTATAGTCAGTGATGTTAAAGTAGAGAATTTGGCAGTCTACAAGCTTTCTTAATTCTATTTCGAAAAGTATTCGAATCAAACTCAAAATATTGGGCCAATTCAAATGTCTCAAGAATGAAGACTGATTCCCAATCAATCTCAATAAATAAATATTGTAATTAAGGTTTATAAACTTCATTAATTTATCACTTTCTTCCATCTTTATTCCAGTCAACTGTTTTATATTGTTTGAGCCAAGGATGCTAGAGTGCTTAGGTCAAGCTAAGTCTACTAGAAGGTATCTTTACTAAAAGACTACTAATAAAGCTTTTCACCCCCAATGATAGATGATTTGGGAAGGAGAGTTCCACATCTAGAATCTTCTTAAAAGTTTTGCTTTGATTATTAGCAGACTCAAATGGAGCACAACCAGTACATAGTTAGTAACAAAGAACACCAATACTCCAAATATCAACCATAAAATCATACTAGCACCCCACCACAATTTCTGGAGATATATAATCTAAAGTTCCACAAAAAGTCTTTCTTTTCCTATCAATACAAAATTTTAGTACTTAAAGGTCGAGAAAACAGCACAACCAAAATCAGCTATTTTAATTGTATCTCCACAAAGAATTAAATTTTCAGGTTTTAAGTCTCGATGGATTACACCTTCTTAGTGCATGTATTTCACTCCATTGATAGTTTGTCTGATGTAGGAAGCCGTCTATTTCTAGGAAAAGTATTGTCTCAATTTTAATTCATCATAGAGGCACTTTGTCCCAAGCTCAAGCAAATACACTAAATGTGGAGCATTATAGTAAACTTTGTAAGTTTTTAATATGTTTTCATGATCCAAATAGGATGATATCTTTACCTCAGCAATTATTCTTTCCATCATTTTTTCAGGAATATTATTTAAAGCAATAGTTTTTCGAGCAAAAATAGATCCAGTTTTTGCATGTTACACCATTTAGACTCGCCCAAATTGACCATGACCAAGGAGTTTCCCAACTACGAATTCTAATTCTACTTCTGTAGAACTTTTATTCAAAAAAGCTGTTATTTAACTTGGTTTTTTATTGTGATTGTAAGTATTTTAATATTTTTTTTTTATTTTTTGTTGAAATTGTTGTAAAATTTTAGGTGTTTTAGCTTCCTAGGACTTATTTATAAGTCGAAAATGAGAGCAAATGATCTTTTATTGCTTAGAATGTGTATTCTATTTGATAGTGCTGGCAGAGTTAATGGAAGGGGAAATAACAAAGCAACTTTAATGTTCTCCAGGGGATTGAGGTAGTGAACAATGTAGGGGAGTTAGACATGGATGCTTAGTAGAATCAATGAGATTGGCCAGGTTGCGGGTTCGTGGGGTTTACTCCATAGTTATAAGACTTAATTTGAGGCCTATCAATTTATTATTAAAACTAATAACCAATAGATTTTAATACTAATATAAGTTGTAGGTCTATTATTTTAAGTAGTCAGCAATAAATTAAATATCATTTTTAGTTTTATCTTGCTGGATATAACTTTTTTAGTGACTTTTTAGCTGAGGAAATGCTTTTATCGTGGGAAGGCTATTTCTTCTTTATTACAAAACTTTCAGTTTCTTTTTTATGTGGTTCTTAAAAATCTTGCTTTCCTATTAAGAGGCTTAAGCTTTTATTTCTCGTAAAAAATTTACTAATTTTAATACTCTCAGTATCCTCAGCATCTTCATCATTATTTTCTGACTAATGTTGATGAATGGATCCTTAATGAACAGACTTTTAGGTTGGTTATTTTTCCCCAAAAATGACATTATGAAATGTTTAATGTTTCTGCTGTTCTTAATTGTTTTCTTGAGGCCTGGAAGCACTAGCAACATTTTAAATTACTTTTCCAAGTGATCCTAGTTCATACTGACCAATTGCTTCGATTGGAACTATTTCCTGTTTGTTTTTGTTTTTAAGTTTTTCTTCTGTATTATTCTTTTTTTTCCTTTCATTCTATTCTTCAATTTTTTTTTCTTCCCTACTTTGCATAATGAATTCATAGGTTGTTAATCCCTTACAATTTAAGTAGATGTGTAGAATTCCTAAAGTTGAAAGCAAGAAAAATAGTACTGTTATAAAAAGTAAGACAATCCATGCTACAATTATTTTAGCTAAAAAAGCTCTCCATTTTCCTTATGCAGTGAGAACGATAGTTGCTACAATGTAAATACCCATCATTCCCCAGGTAAATGCAACCATGGCTGCAAAAGATTGATAATTATACTTCCCAATACAATTGTTAATCCACATGCAATGATGATCAAACTTCTCAACACATCTATCTTAGGTAGTACTTACCTGTTACACTTTCGACAATGCCTTGAATTTATCTTAACATAGCTCTAACAGTAATCACAATAATAACATTAATTGATTGAATCAATTCTAAATACAATAAAATGTACTTTTATTTCTGCCCAGTCCTGTGTAAAACCATGGTTTAATCAGATGGATCAGTAGCAGAAGCTACAATTGTACTTAACACCATAAAAAACAAACAAACTGAAAACATGATCAATAATGCCAGATAAGCAGTGGAACTGTCCAAAGAAAACACAATACAACTATAAAAAGTTACTGCTTCAACTAAAAAAACGATGTATGCAAGGATTTGGGTGAGTGAGGGGGTCTGGCTAAAGGTATTAATTGTTTCATATTCCTTACTCATAGATTCTAAAAATATGTATAGTTTGATTTACAATGTCATCATTATTAAAATCCAAGAGTTAGATGTTTAATTCATTTATATACACAAATTATTGAAAGAATATCTATAATAACTCCATTTAAATCTCTTATTCCTTGTTTTAGGCTTGTTAGGATCAATTTATATTTTCTTTGAGTTAATTTCTATAGTTGTAACAAAAAAAATTAGAAAACAATGAAACTTCCTTTAGAAAATATATATCCATCATTAGAGACGACTCCTGTTCCTATTAACCAAACTAATTCCTATACCTGTCGTATATGCTTATAGACTGACTAATTTGGAATATCAATGGTTCGTGTTTGTTCTTGCTCTGAGCCCTCCCATGCTAGGTGTCTCTAGTATTGGATTCTTCATAAAATATAAAGGCAAAGTGCTAACTAATTAGTTTGTGAAGTATGCTTAAGTTAATATGAAATAGAAATTCATTCAATCTATGAATTAAGCTGTCAGTATTTCCTTAGGCAAGTTTAAGTTTATCCTATTCAGTTCTACCGTTATGTTGCAGCTTTAATACTTATCTTAATCATCATTTCCCTGATTTTTCTATTAATTGTTTAGCTCTAAATTAATTTAGAATTTGAGAATTCCATTTAAAGAGCTTTGAGGTTCAGTCCAGAAGTATTAATAGTCCTGCTAGTGTTGAGCAATGTATGTTTAATTATAATTTTGCTGATGCTGGGAATCAAGTGGGTTATCTTGTTTGTAGTTAATAAAAAGGTGAAACTAATAATATGAACCAAATAGATACATATAAATCCTATTAATTTATATGCTACCAACTGTGTTCTATATTTCATATTATAATCTCTATTTTTTTAATCTGATTTAAATCTAGTAGTTGATTTTAATTTGTTATTTTTTAGTTTCTACTCTCTAAATATTATTGGAGCTGTTTCTTCATGTAATTTATGAAAAAAATACATACATAATGGTTCTATGAGATAGAGTTTATTTGCAAGTGACAAGTTTTTTAAGGTATCTTTTTTGAATACTTCTGTTTTTCCTATAATAATTATTAACTAACTTCAAGCAACCCATGGATATTGGCGAACAGCTTCATATGTTTTACACTCTAGTAAACAGTATAACTAACCTGGTTTTTCTAACTTATTCATCCCTCAGTAACTCCATCGATCTCAAAGACCCTGACCCCTCTTATTAAGAATAGCCTCTAAATATTTCATTAGAATCAAAGAAATAATAGATTTTAGCTGAATAGAACGATATCACTTAGAGAAATATCCAGAGTTATAATTTTTTGGCACCTAATTCATCAAGAAAAAAGGAACCCTCTTAATCTCCTTTACCTAAGAGTAAAACTAAATAAGGATATCCTTCCTCGATCACTGCATCTACTTTTCCAGGATTAAGTGCAATTCTAAATTCTAAAATACTTCCTGATCTATAAAAAGATAGTAATAAGATGAAAAGAATTTATAAGCATCAGATCTAAGAGGAGAATTAAAGACACAACAGTGAGGATGAGGGCAAATCCACAGTTAAAAAAGCACCTTTCAATAGATTTTCATCCCAGATCATTGAAAGGTGGTCATATTAATAAACATAGAAAATTATCAGCAATCCTTAGTCAGGTTAAAATTGTTCAAGAATAGTGTTAAAATTATCAAATAAAAATACTAATGATGAAAAAAAGGAAGATTTGGATAAGTCTCAGATTAATTCTGAAAGTTATGACCATTTTCCCTTGCATTTCAAATAGAAATGCATTTACATACCATTGATCAAATCCTAGCTGAAAATAAACTAACTAGACAGTATATTAAGCTAACCTGATAAGTGGACAATTGTTGGTAAGCATTAAAATATTAAACTATTTTTTTCCGAATAGGTAAGGATTTAATCTGAAATGACAATGCTAGAAGTTGCAGCAAGCATCAGTGAAAAAGTTAATAGAGTAGAAATAACTCTAGATTTTGATCGCGTGATCGCTCTGGAAGGCAGTGAAGCAAATTCAGTTTCAAGAGAATAATCCCTTATATGATCATCTTAATCAACCTAATACGAAGTTTGTTATATAAGTATTGCTGAATTATTCATTGATACAATTGTTCTTCTTCATTACCATTATGATAAATTAATAGAATTTCAGATTTCTATCCTTCCAAACTGATGCTAAGGGATTTTATACTCAGAAAAAAGAGCATTTCTTACCAATAGTATCATTAAATAGTTCACTAATGGCAGTGCTTCAGTCAATTAAAGCATCTTTCTACCAAATTCCACTGGAAGTATTCCTTAGCTAAAATCTACAGTGTTTAGGAAGAGTTCTTCCATGAGTGTATACTCTATAGTTCCATCAAACTCCTCGATTGGGTATTTAAGAGTACTACAGATGGTGATTTGGTTGTTTTAAGTCGAAGTTTAAAAAACAGATATCAGGAGATGTACTACAATAATATGATTAAAACCGATTTCCAATATGAGTTTCTAATAATAGCAACTGTGAAATTAACAGCTCTATTTATAGTTTCTCATTTTGAAGAAATAACAGCAGAAAAATAACTTGAATCAATCATCTACATTGTATTGAATTACCTATTCCTAGGGGTTCAACTAGGAACCAAAAGCTATTAAGTGCAACTAGACAAACTCATACAAATACAACATAAAAATCAAAAATGTAACAAAATAACCCAAAAGATCCTTAATATACCCAACAACAAAACATAAAGCCAAATTAAAAGAAAAAAAACTAGTACTCAACAATCTAGATAAAAAGATAATACAACATTTGAACAATTCACTAAGGAAGTTAAAAAGATGTTATTTGTACCGCCTTTGCCCCCAGTAAAAAAGAATAAACTTAACCTTAGAGATATACAAGATCTCAGAGATAATAAAATGAATCAGGAGGAATTATAGAATTATGAGAAAAAACTTCTTAAAAAGTATATTGGAGCAACTCAAGCAACCAGTTCACTTGCATTTACGTTAGAAGAGAAAGAAACATAACTTCCTCAGAATCATAAATAATTCAAAATTAGTCATAAAAATCAATGCTGTTCCAAGCACTATCAGCCAAGTCTGACATACCATGAATCAAGACCAGCTTTTACTAAAACTACACTAACTCTCACTAGTTCTGAACAAAAAGACAAACAAGAAAAAAACAGAAAACTTGGTCATCACTAATGGGTGGACATTCTGAGAAAAATTAAAAAAAATAACAAATACAAAAGGATTACAACTGAATAAATGAGAGGATAAAGTGTACCTTCAGGCTAGACTCAGAAAGTACTACAAGAAGGCTATATTAAAAAGCTAAATGAAGTAGAAGACGCCCTGAAAAGAAGGGAAAAACATCTTAAAACTCCCTATTAGGGAAGGGAAATAGGTCTTACCTTTCAGGATCCTCAGTAGATGAATAAATATTTTAAGCTCTGCTAGTTTTACCATAAAGGAAGTTAGTCACAGTTGTTGTGGGACCATTAGAAAAATAAAATTAGTAATATTACCACAAAATTCCTAAAGGCTGAAAAAACTAAATTTAATATGGGATGCTCTAAAAGGACTAAAGAAGCTCATAGTTCGATGTTTCTTCATGGAAAACAACTACATCAACTGCTCCTCGAATGAAAAATCTGATCTAACTAAATCTTTATTTAAAATATGATGTTTCTTATTGGTATTATCAGAATAGATCAATTCATTTTGGAATATACCCAATAATCCGCCAAAAAGACTCTGCCTCACTCTTTGTAGTCACTATTTCAGCCATTGGGTCAAGTGAATTCCCCTTAACACCCATAAGAAGGCTCTTATCCATAGCTGATCTAATCAAATATAATCTTTTACCCTGTTCTTCTATTGTCCAGTATTGGTTGGCTTTTTTTTGATTTTCCTTCCATTGAATAATACTTGTCCCTTCTTTAGTGGTCTATCCTTTTATGTCTAGGTAAAGCTTACTCTTGATACTTTGGATTTTATAATAATGATCTTACTTAAGTAGATTCCATCTTTGATTGAATCTTCTGTTGCAAGAATACTGAACAATGGCAACTCCTGGTTTTTCTGAGGCTTATGGAACATCTAGAACTAGATTAGAATATGCATATTCAATAATGCAACTCCTATTGATAATATCATTATTATAGACAGGATGAAGGTGCCAGATGGTTTTTTAGTCATCTCTATCATATTCCCTAAATCTTAAATGAGTATCATAAATTAGATGTTTGAGTGAATTTTGGTTTTCTCTTATCCAATACTAATTTGGATTATTTTTAGGATCACTTTTCTAGAGAAAAAATAATTGTGATGATTTCCACTTCCCAAAATGTAGTTTCAACTAATGACCTTCATTCTAAAGTACCAAGGTAGACTGACTATTTACTATTTCAAACTAATTTGGCTTCATTTATTCAATCATCCAGAGTTGACGAACATTATTTTCATTAGGCTTTCCTAAGATGATAGATTCTTTTCTAGGGTTGTCAGTTTATGGAAGCTCTAAGGCCAATTTTTAAGCTTTAGAAACTAATAGGTAGAACTGTCCATGTTTTAGTTCAAAACGTTCATTCTCTTTGATCATCGTAGATCTGATACTTTAGTTAATTATAACAATATACAAGTCAGTTTGAGAGTTCTATCATATATATTTCTTCGCCAATTTAGCTAAGTTCAGTCCATTGATTTTAATACAACTAGTCAAATTCTGAAACTTCATTGAATCATAGACTATGGTAATAATGGCACGCTGGTTGAGTGGAAAAAGAGCAAGGTTAAATTACCTGAAATTCATCATTATATTTTCTACTTTAGCTGACTTATTAGCTTTGTTGCTGACAACATGGGATTAGAAGAGAATTTTATAGAATAATTCTAGTCCCTTGATATTGTTAGCTATTCTTTCAGCAATAGAATATGGATCTTAATGCAGACCATTTTTGGCCCCATAAGATATTATTAAAAAAGTTCTCCTCTCCAAAATGTAAGTAAACTCACATAATGATATCTAACAAAATTGATTCAACAGTGACTGAAGTGGATTTACCTCCAATTGAACTGTATTCAAATAACAATGTTGGAGTAATTAGGACCAAACCCTATAGAGAGAACCATTATATATGGAAGTTGTATTCACATTTATTAATCTTCCCTACTGATTCCTTGATGCAATGATTTTTTCAATCGATTCTAGTTCAGTTTTTTGAAGAGGATGATCACATTTATGTAATAAGATATGTTTTTGTGGACGTGAGTTTGACTTTTCTAAGTTTTAAAATAACAGAATGCTTTGGTTAATTTGAAGTTCAAATTAGTGAGGTTTAGAATTCCAAAGAGATATATCAATAACATAAATGCATATTGGAATGGCATAGTCCAAGCACAACTCTTTCAAACTATCCAGTTATACATCATCTGATTTATAAATATGTTTCAGAATGATTTCATGCTAATACAGATCTAATTTAGAGGGCTATAGGACTAAACTAGAATACTTTAAACCAAAAATTATTGAAAGAATAGTTTTCTTCCCAACACCAGGTACACCAGCTAATAGTAGAGTCTTTTTAGGTAGCATATACCAAATTATGTAATTAGACTGCAAAATTGGCTATAAATTTAAGCAAAATATAAAAGAATTTTCCATAAAACATCGGAGAAAAAGAATCAAATATGATGTGAGAAACATTTATTTCCATATTTCACGGAGAATTATAAGGCCTGGTCATTTGAAATTGGGGAGTTGTAGGAATTAGCCAGTAGATTCTTGGTCCAGAACCAAAAATTTCTGCTAAATTATCCCATTTACTATCATGATTCCAAGGATTCTATTTTAAAAGATATTTACATGATTCTAAATACCTTAAGTAAAGGTTTCAAGAGTTGTTAAGTTCTGAATACTGCTATAGATTTGAGTCACCAATAAGAATCCAACAGACATACCTAGGATAAGACAACTAATTCCAACAATTAAAGATAATGCCTTTAAATTATTAGTCATATTCCAAAGATAAAATTGACTACCAAAATAATCAATGGCAATTGAGACTGTTGCAATCATCAATTCTACCTATATTAGATGACACTATTACAGTGGCATAGAACAGGAATAAGATAAAATATTTATGATTTTGTCTTCCAACACAATTTCCTACCCAAGGGCAATGGTGATCAAATCTTTCAATACAAGTTTCACAAAACCGACAGTGATGCATCCTAATTTCTTTAAGCTAGTCACATTTCAGACAATAACTATCCTGATTCAGTTATTAAATCTCTTTTCTACATTATATAAATGGTACAATAGATCATCTCTACTCAGAAAAGGATTTCTCCTCCGTTCCTTTTTCTCAAGTTCATTTTATTTAGCAGTTTATCTAAGTTATTGAATGATATCATTTTAACTCATTTAATTAACTTGATTTTCTCGTTTTTTCTTGATAATTAAATCGAATTTCTCTGGTGTCATATACCCAGGACTAGAACATACTGCTCTCAAGTAGGAGAAATAAAGCAATAAAAGGATAGTGATGAAAATAGGAGTCATCATCCAAAACAGTACTGGTTACTTTATAACTAATGATCTACATGAATAAACGCTATTGGACCATAGGAGATAGTAAAACTAGCAGCCAAGAAGGTAATTAATGCAAGAACTAAAAATGCAGCAATTATGGAACCAACTTTCATAAATTTTATAATATATTCAATTAAAGGATGCCTCAACAAAGAAGGGAAGAAGACGATGATAAGCTATTCATTAAAAAGGATTCATAATTCTCTAAAACCTTTGACATAGCTCTCCTTAAGCTTGAAAAATTTAGAATTATTGAGATCAGATCAATTGGAACAGCTATACCCAAAACACTATCAATATGTGAAAAACTTGTTGAAAATTAATATGCTTCATATATTCGATTTACCACTGAAGAAGTTCTCTTTGAAAAAACTAAGTAAAGAAAGGTAATGGTTGTAATCAGATTAAAGGAGATGACAACTCGGAAGATGCATCCTAAATAACACTAAATGGTTGAAAAAAAATAGGGTTCCAAACGAAATTATGTCATTAAGAATGAGTAAAGTTCTAAATACCGTGCAAAATATGAAGAAAGAAATGAAGATTTTTAACCGAAAAAAAAAGGGACTAGTTTCAAAGAAAAAAAATGATAATGAATAAAAGTACATAAATACATCAATAAGCAGTTTAAATTTTTAGACAGTAATCAAGAAAACAGCCATGAAATTTTAACAGTTTGAAAGCGAATAGCTTCTAATTAAAAAAATTATTGAGTACTCTTTTCTATTTTTAATAGATTAGCAACAATACTAGCTTTTAGCTCCTGAATATCTTTGAGTTTTTTACGCTTAATGATAAAATTAACCCATTCATTTACAAAAGGTGGAGTTTTAAAAGGGTTTAACTTCCCATAGAGCTGGGTTACTATTGACTAAAAGTATTTAATCATGTTTTTTATAAAGTAAGAGATAAAAATCTCATATACTTCAAAAATTCCTAAAATTTATGACTTTTTAATTTTTTTTGGGTTTGCTGTTGGTTTGTGGTCTGATTTTTATTATATAGGACAAAATTTTATAGGGGTATAGTTGATTAAACTTGTATCCAAAGAATTCATTGATTCAATAAATTCAGACATACTGGTTTTAGAAGCAGGTGATCTAATGAGTGAACTTTTTCCTTCACTTTAGGGCATCAACATAGTTTGGAGTGTTTCAATCATTTAATCATTGATCAAGAGGGATCCTTGGAGTTTCTAAGTACAGAAGTGTTTAGGTGAATAATCACGTAGTTATATCTGATTAAACAAAATGTTAATCAATTCTTCTTTAGTGAGTTTGTCAGATTCTTGTAGTTACCTCAATTTTTAAATTTACAAATACATATTTTTTGATAATATTATCAAAT